>JAFMSR010000007.1:34974717-35052691 GCA_022818135.1 Saxidomus purpurata
CATTCCCCTCCTAAAATGATGTATATTTCCCTCTATTTTTGACAAAAATTCCCCTCAAAGTGAATGCTGATAAAAGTTTTTGATTAATTTAATCAAATGTTTGCCAAAATTGTTACAAAAAGTAAGTTTCCATCGATAAAAAATGTTTCATAATCACGTCTTGCAAGTATTTGATACCTTACAATTGAAAAAGTCAGCCGAAAATCGTTTGTCATCTATTTTCGCGTCTCCGATTTTTGTTAATTTTTCCAATGAAAACAGTATTCAGAAGACTAAAAAAAGATAACAATACATTTTTATGTGTTTTTATATGTTTTAACACAAATGTTTGCTGAGCCGTCGCCGTTAAAAATATTTGCAACCATTAAGGTCTTAAAAACCGTATTTACAGTCGGAAATATCAAAATTACAAAACAGTTATTCCTATATTATACATTCGCAAAAAACGAACGGCGTTTTAACTATCGCATTTAAACATATGGTGTGTAAGAAAATAGTTAACTTTTTAGTGATTTTGGCATTTACGACCGTTTATACGATTTTAATGGCCACAAACAGTTTTAACAGCTTCATCCAACGCCGTCGCCAATATTTGCGACCATTAAAAACCGTATGTACAGTCGTAAATATTAGCAGTGGCAAATATTGAAATTACAAAACAGTTAACCCAACATCCTACGCACAACCGACGTAACGTTGCGTTGATGGTTGCGTCGTTTAAATTTGTGACTATTGAATAACCTATATAAAAATTTTAGTCGCAAAATCTAACAATCAGTAATCATCGCATTTTAGAGCATTGTGCGTTATAATAGGGTTAACCTTTTAGTGACTTTGACATTTGCGACAGTATATTTAAGGCTAACTGGTTTTTAATTTTGATATTTGCGACTGTATAGACGGTTTTTAATAGTCGCAATCATTTTAATGGCGCAAATATTTTAACGGCGACGACGATAGCCGGAGCTGTTAAAACTGTTTGCGGCCATTAAAATTGTTGGAAAAGGTTGTAAATGGTCGTCAACAGTGCCATCGACATTAAAACGGTTTCCAAATATTAAAACCGAATACATGTATAAAGTCACAGATACAAAACTTACAGAACAGTTAACCCTATATTGTTTAAACTGCTTGTCCTTGTTCAATATAGCCATGATAATATAATAAGAAAGGTCAGAAATGGCCACAGCAAATTGATGCATGTCTTTGTTTAAATGAGCAAGAATTCTATTTTTCGACAGGTCACAGATGGCCAAAGCAAATTGATGCTTAGCCTTGTTTAATATAGCCAGAATTACATGTGATGACATGTCAGAGATGGCCACAGCAAATTTATGCATACCTTTGTTCGGTTGAGCCAGAATTACATGTTATGGCAGTTCAGAGATGGCCACATGAAATTAATGCTTGTCCTTGTTCAATATAGCCAGAATTGCATGATATGACAGGTCAGAGATGGCCACAGCAAATTGATGTATGTCTTCGTTCAGTTGAGCCAAAATTACATTATATGATAGGCCACAGATGGCCACAGGAATTTGATGCTTGTCCTTGTTCAATTTAGCTATAATGACATAATAAGAAAGGTCAGAGATGGCCACAGCAAATTGATGCATATCTTTGTTCAATAGAGCCAGAATTCTATTTTCGACAGGTCACAGATGGCCACAGCAATTGATGCTTAGCCTTGTTTAATATAGCCAGAATTACATGTGATGAGAGGTCAGAGATGGCCACAGCAAATTGATGCATGCCTTTGTTCAGTTGAGCCAGAATTACATGTTATGATAGGCCACAGATGGCCACAGGCATTTGATGCTTGTCCTTGTTCAATATAGCCATGATGACATAATAAGAAAAGTCAGAGATGGCCACAGCAAGTTGATGCATGTCTTTGTTCAACAGAGCCAGAATTGCATGTTATGACAGTTCAAAGATGGCCACAGGAAATTAATGCTTGTCCTTGTTCAATAGAGCCAGAATAACATAATAAGAAAGGTCAGAGATGGCCACAGGAAATTGATGCATATCTTTGTTCAATAGAGCCAGAATTCTATTTTTCGACAGATCATAGATGTCCACAGCAAATTGATGCTTAGCCTTGTTTAATATAGCCAGAATTACATGTGATGACAGGTCACAGATGGTCACAGCAAATTTATGCATACCTTTGTTCAGTTGAGCCAAAATTACATGTTATGATAGGCCACAGATGGCCACAGGCATTTGATGCTTGTCCTTGTTCAATATAGCCATGATGAAATAATAAGAAAAGTCAGAGATGGCCACAGCAAGTTGATGCACGTCTTTGTTCAATAGAGCCAGAATTCTATTTTTCGACAGGTCACAGATGGCCACAGCAAATTGGTACTTAGCCTTGTTTAATATAGCCAGAATTACATGTGATGACAGGTCACAGATGGCCACAGCAAATTGATGCATGCCGGGGGGGTGCTTGTTGGTTCTGCTCAAGTCTTATAAGACGGCAATTGACGTGTTTTAATTCTTTGTTTTTAAGTTCGAACACTAAATAGCGGTGGAGCAAGCGAGTGTATAGTTAAGATGTATATTGAGGCAATGAACATTAGCCATGTCAGAGGTTAAAATAGGGCAGAGACTTTCTAGGGGTCGGGGGCAGGAGGGGCCAATTAATGCATTGTCCCATTCAAGTGTTTTTACTTTAAGATAGCTTTCAAACAAAATATAAATTTATATGACATTGTAAGGTTAGAGATTGGGGGGGGGGGGGGGGGGGGCCCTGGCCACAGCAAATTGATGCATGTCTTTGTTCAGTTATATCCAGAAAACATGTGAGAGATGGCCAAAGGAAATTTGATTGTGCATGTCCATATTGCTAAAATCGATATAGCCAGAGATTTAGCAATTTATGATATCTTGACAGGTCTAGAAGTGAGAGATGGCCAAAACTTTGAGCATGTGAGCCGGAATTACAGTCGATGGCCACAACACATGCATGCATGTCTTTGTTGAATACAGCCAGAATTTTATTTTACGATAGGCTTCAGATGGCCACAGGAAATTGATGCTTAGCCTTGTTCAGTATAGTCAGATGGACATGATATGATAGGTCAGAGATGGTAACAGCAAAATGTTACATGTCTTTGTTCAGTACAGCTAGACATGTGGTAAATGGTGGGCGACAGATGACAACAGCAAATTGACGCTGGTCGTTGTTGACTCCCCTACGTTCCATGGTGATGTATTCAGCATAGCGGTGTCGCCAACCGTCAGTGTCCTACGATGTAGTTTTTTACAACGGTCATTCTGTTACACGTGTTTCTTGATGTAATGTCATTTAAGAAAATGAAAATATTAATTGATTAAATTCTATTTCAAATTGTTTACTAATGTAATGAAATGTTAATTAAATTTCTGTCCACCATACATGAAACTCTCAGACTGAGTTTATCTTTATTTTTGTTTCATTGAATCAAATGATAAGTTTCTTTAGTTGGAGACATTTAAATATGAATATTTTATACAGTTGAGCCACTAAAAAATTGATCAGCATTAAACAAACTCTCAGTGACAATTAAAAATAAAAGTTATTCTCGCGACATGTCAAAAATGTAGATGCGGTGGCAAAGGTGTGACCTGACCAACGAGAAATCTCGAGTTATCATGTGAAGTCGAGTTATTGATGCTCCAGTTCAAGAAGTTTTACTGTACCTGAAAATATTTACAGAGATCTGCAACCATGTAAAACGTGTGACTATGGTTTAGATCTGTTTCTAAATTTTTTACGGTTGTTTATTAAGTTTTTGTCATGACACACCTGACAACCGACAGGTTTCAAATATTACAATATTTATATGAATTTTGATGATGCATATTTTAAAAAAGAAAGCAACAATTCCGCCAAACCATATTTTCAAGCGCCTGAAAAGAACGTGCCCAGGATGTAATAATACATTTATTAAAAAAAACAAGTTACAAAGTAGACATGAAATAATCATATCTTTTTAAACCTACAGTATGACCTTTGACTGCAAACAATTAATATAAACCCAGGATTTCAATGTTAATGTCACTGTTAGTTGCTTTACTGCGAACATGGTTCGGCACATCATCATTATGTGGTAAACATTTGTCTGAAGTTTCATAAATCTTCAAAGGGTTGAAGCCGTTCAGCGCAAATTTCAATTTAACCTTTGAGAGCCTCAAAGTGAAAATGCGTTCTAGCCACGTCACATGTGGTAAACATTTGAACCAAAGTTTCATCAAAACCTCTTATAGGGTTCGAAATGTTACAGAGCGGACCTAATGCGTTTAACAGCCCGCCCATGCGCCCATCCGCCCATCCGCCCGCCAACCCCAATTTATAACCAGTTCCATGGAGCACTTGGTATTTAAAATTACAATTGTACCCTTTGACCCATTACAAAGAGTACAAATCACTTACTCGCGACCAAGTTGCATGGCGTAATTAATAGCACTGTTAGAAAAACGATTTTCAGTTAGTCTTTACAGTTACATTAATTATGCTTTTTATTTTAATAAGTCAAAAATACCTTTGCAAGCCTAAATAAATACTAGTCACACATTAATCTGGGCCAAAATCAAAACCTCTTATTTACAATAAGGTGTTTAATGCCTCCAAAAATTATAGGGAACATTGTATTCTGAGAATGACTGTAGCCTTGACATAAAAGTGCAATGTAGCGGCAAAGGCATGAAAGGAAAGTATACATCGATGTTGTTTTAGGAAAGGTACAGAACACTGTTCTATCATTATACTACCTGTAAATTCATTTTTCTATATAAGAGCATGAAGAGTATTCAAAGTGCTCCTGGGACTTAAAACTTTTGTCATGGATTGTCATCAAAAATGTTCTTCATTATTTACCAATGGTTAAGAGATGAGAGTATGCAGAAAAGCACCATAGATTAATATTATATCACATCAAAATTCTGTTTATTATACCCCCGAAACAAAGTTGTGGTGGGGGCGGGTTATAAGAGTCACCCTGTGGTCGGTCGGTCAGTCTGTTGCATTTGTCCATTGCATTTTTCTTGTCCGGAGCATACCCAATAACTTGAAAACTGTTGTTCGGAATTCAAAACAACTTCATACGATGGTCAAGCACAATGAGAGAGAGGAAGTGCAGTGTATAAAAACCATAACTCTATCTTGACTCACTACAGAGTTATTACCAAGAACCACATAACTCTATTTTAGTTTTTTTACAAGGTTTCTGTCACTAATAACTTCTTCAGCTGACAAAGCATTAATGTGGGGATATAAATCACATTTAGTGGTAGGTCTAGTTTCTTTCTCTTTTTATGCCCCTGGTTTTGATTTTGTATCTCTAGTTTTCTAAGATTGCTCTGGGGTTTAAAAAAAGTGTCAATGCAAGGCAAAACTTTACACAAACTTATGACTCCTAAAAAGACAAAAATATGTTTTCAATATTTATTGATAGTATGCAATGCCATCATTTCCAGCTTATATATACGCATGTCAATTAAGAGTATACGGATTTAATGGCTACTCGGTGTGTTAAAATTTCAAGTTTTACATATTCCTTTTCAGGCCTCCTTGATTACTGGTGAATGTGACGTCATTTCTGTGGAAAACCCTCGGCATAGTAGCTGCCAAGTCAAATTAGGTAAAGATAGTAATATTTTTTTCTCTGGGTATGTTTAAAAATTTCAAACGAAAATATTAGGGGGTTTCTGTCCGGGCAGAATGATCATGATCTGCGCTGGTAACAAAGGCGGGAACACTTTCTACCAGAGGGGTAACGGTAAAAAGATGTTTCTTGTAAAAACTGTACTACATGTCATCTCTCAGACTCATTTTTCAACTCTACAACAGGATCTGAACATAACGCTTCAATGTTGAACACATCTTATAATGAACATGAACAAAGTTATATCTTTGACGAACTGATTAAAACGCGGAAACAAAATCCAAACATATTCTTGTGTGTAACCTTAAATGTAAACAGTTTAAGAAACAAGTACTGTCATTTATATGATATTCGGATAAATAAATATGTTGATCTTCTCTTTTTATTAGAGACAAAAATAGACGAATCAATTCCAGATGCACAATTCATGGTTGATGGCTATCATCTGTGGCGTGCAGACAGAAACTCACAAGGAGGCGGTGTAGCAGCATATATGAGCTCAGATATAGCAGGGGAGAGAAAGAAAGACCTTGAATTCTCTATAATTGAGTCAATCTGTGTAGAGGTGAGATTTAACAATTCAAAATGGATATTATTGGGATCATATAAACCACCATCTCTAAGTAACCAAGAATTTACTGATGACTGCGATAGAATTTTAGATAAATGTTTTAATAAGTATGAAAATGTATTAGTCCTAGGTGATTTGAACTTTGAAAGTGTCAAACCTTAAAACAGATGTGTGATGTCTATGATTTACAAAACATTGTTGATAAACCTACTTGTTTCGCATAAGATAGTAAACCATCACTTTTGGATGTAATTTTGACAATGAAACTGATTTAGGAAGTAAATGTAAATTTGGATGTGGGATAAGTGATATACACAACATGATAGGAATACAGCAAAAATAAGTGTCTTAAACCGCAAATCTACAAAGTTTCAAACATTTGATACTGATGAATTTAATTGATTTGCATTGATCTGTTTTTTTAACACCTATACGAATAAATATATGTTTCACAAAAATTTTAGTGTTGCTGAAGGCATGCATCAATTCTCTAAATATTACAAAAAACCCTACAATACCATTCCTGTTAATAAGGAACTCAAAAGGTTTACAAAAAAGAGCTTTTTAATAAATGATCACCAATAAGTCCTTCAAAATTCAGAAAACTGAGAAATCGTTAATATTAAAGAAGTCCTTGATAAGTATTTTTCGACAAGGGGGGGGTGCATAACTAATCTGATACCGTTTTTAACTAATAAAGGATGTGTGAACAAAATGAAGTATTAGTCAGTAACCAGAATGAGGTATGTTCTATTTTTAACAACTTTTTCGTCAATGTAGCGAAAGATATAGGCAAAGATTCAATGCCAGTAAATGTAGACCATCCTAGCATTAAAAGTATACAAACTTACAACACAAGTGAACTTACTCTGGATTTTAAACCTGTTACAGATGATTTTATTTCTAAACAGATCGACAATTTTAGTCCAAAAAAGGCTACTGGGACGACAACACTTCATCAAAACTGCCCAAACTAGGTAAACAGTATATACAAGGCCCACTCACTACACTTGTCAACAAATCATTCTCAACCTCAATTTTCCCTAATACAATGTAGTTTAAAAGTGGCTCAAGTAACACCTTTACATAAGAAGAACAGTATATTAGTCAAAGGAAATTATAGACCTGTTAGTATACTGCCTGTGATTTCTAAAGTATTTGAACGGGCTATGAATGCTCAAATTACTGAGTTTTTTAACAATCATTTAAATGTGTTTTTATCAGCATTTAGGCCTGGATATGGGTGCCAAATAACTCCTTTAAAAATTATAGAAGACTGGAAGCAGGCGGTAGATGATAATAAGTATGTGACAGCAGTTGTGATGGATTTAAGGAAGGCTTTTGATTGCCTACCACATGATCCCCTCTCCTGAAACTAAGATTCTATGGTTTATCAGAAAATGCACTAAAGCTAGTAGAAAGCTATTTAACAGATAGAAGTCAGTGTGTCAAGATAGAGCATAAAAGTGATTTTCTCACATTGTATAAGGGAGTACCTCAAGGGTCTATTTTAGGGCCTGTACTTTTTACTTTTTTTATTAATGACATTTTTAGCTTTGTAAAGCACTGCGATCTGTACAACTTTGCAGATGATAACACCTTGTCTAGTGCAAAC
Source organism: Saxidomus purpurata (assembly GCA_022818135.1). Taxonomy (NCBI): domain Eukaryota; kingdom Metazoa; phylum Mollusca; class Bivalvia; order Venerida; family Veneridae; genus Saxidomus; species Saxidomus purpurata. The sequence goes on from JAFMSR010000007.1 coordinate 34,982,558, forward strand.
CACACTATTGAAATGGTAAAAAAAATCTAGAAAGAGACAGCAAAATGTTAATAGAATGGTTCTCAAACAATAAAATGCAAGCCAACCCCGATAAATTTCAGGCAATAGCAATAGGTCCTAAAACTTTTCCATACATTGTGATAATTAAAACTTTTAGGGGTTACCATTGATTTTAGACTGAGTTCCAATGAACATGTGTCAAATATATGCAAAAATGCCTCTAACCAGTTAAATGTGTTGAAAAGAATAGGAAAATATCTCTGTAAACTAGGTAAACTGAACATCTACCACTCTTTTATTATGTCAAACTTCAAAAATTGTCCTCTCACTTGGCATTTTTGTGGTGAAGTCAACACAAAGAAAATTTTGAAAATATTAAAAAAAGAGCTCTTAGATTTATATATAATGACTATGACTCAAATCACGAGAATCCTCTGGAAAAATCTTGTTTACCAACCTTGAAAATTAGAAGAATGAGGACTATGGCTACAGAAAGTTTTAAAATTATACAGAAACAATCTCCAGTATATTTACATGATCTTTTAAATATTAAAAACAGATCATATTCTTTTAGATACAGGAATGTAGCAGATATACCAAGGGTAAGGACTAGCAAATATGACACAAGCTCATTCCGTTCCGCTGCAGCTAAACTGTGGAATGAACTCCCCTAACACTTCCGGGAAGAGACAATTACAATCAGTTCCACAGTCTTGTTACGGCCTGGAATGGGAGGAGTTGTCACTGTTTAGCCTGTCATGAGTTTGGTTAGATTTTTGTTTGCATGTTTATTTTTCCTTTGATTTATATTTGTTCCCCTTGCTTTATGATTTATGCTGACTTGCTTACTTCATGACTTATGCTTGCTTCATGTGCTTTATGATTTATGATTTTGTACTGTTTGTCATGACTATGCTGTATGATGTGTGCGGAAGTTGCTGATCAGGTCTCCTCAAATCTGATTTGGGGGGATAAATGTTTTAGCTTCTTTTTATCGGTCGCACTTTTGTGTTCCTTTTGCTTTTCAGAATCTTATTTTCCTTTTTATGGCAGTATTTAGATCTACATGTAGATCAAGATCAGCAGCTTTCACACAATTTATAAAAAAGGGAGACAACCTAAACATCAGTTAACCTAAATACTAGTATTTGAGTTGCTCCCCTTGTCATATTTAATATCTTAAGCTAGTCCTATAATTTTTATGTACATATATGATACGAGTTTAGAATCTTAATTAGTCATTTTTTATTTTTATTCATTTATTTAAATAGATCTCATGTTATAAAAGGTATACTTGGTTTTAATAGACATTACAGTATTTAAAGTGTCATAGTAGTGCTTCATATTTATCATTAAATTACAAATGTATATATATATATCTATGTACTAAGATTATAAATGTGATTATTGATGCAATATTATCTCACTTGTGTTATTCTAGCATATCTTAACAAATTACATGCCTTATAAAATTTAATATACTACACATAGTGTAGAACTTCACAAGGTTTTATTTGTGCTTCATATCTATGTAAGTCTTAAAGGTAGAAGAAAAATCAAAATACTTAAAAACACAAAAAAAGATTAAAAGAAGTGGTGTAGAAATTATTAAACACAGCATGACAATATTTTCAGCATTGAAGAAAGTAAAAAGACCTGGGAGCATTTTGTCGAATCACTGAGTTTCAACATAATACACATACTTTCTTCGGTTCCAAACATTCTGAAATTTTAACCTGACAACTCATTATTTGTGCCTGCATAAGGATGCTGCTGAATACTGCCTTTTCCTTGTGGAGCTTTAATGTATGTCTAAATCATACCACAGGTACTTTCTTCATATGTTAATATTATACTTGATGTTACTGTCGGTTAATAGCTATACATAGCTAATGTTATCATGTTTTACCATGCCGACTTGAAATAAAAACTTGTATCTTGTATCTTGTATCTTGTATGCACATAATGCAGTGATAAATGTAAATTTCTGAAAGTTTTTGATGTTTCAGATTATCTCAAATATTACCATGATAACAAACAAATAATAACTAAATGTTTGTGTTGATACGAGCATTTTAATTGTATCAGAAAAATAGATCAATTTTTATTAGTGTGAAACATTGTAAAATAAAGCTAATAAAGCTAATAATTTAATTTAACTCATTTTCAGGAGAAATTAAATTTACATATTTCCTTTAACCATGTTAACATTATGCAGTTATGAATTTTGATTTGAATATTTTTTCTTGCCTTATTTCTGTTAATCTCAACATCCCTTATTTTCACTATTAAATTTATTTCTAAATTTGAATGCAGGGTGTTTTTTTTAACTTTTTAAAAGAATGTATCATATTGTCAAGCACCTAGCTCACATATAAGCATGAAACATGAAAGAGATTTTATCAAAGTCCGTCCAAAAGCTAATTTTGTAGCTTGTGTTTTGGATGGGACCCCGGCATGTCTCCCGTCATGCCTAGAAAAGAAGAATTTTGAAGCCGAAAAAAGGAGAGATTTACCTGACTGCAATTTCCAGCCAGTTTTAGCCAAATATTGAATTTGATTGGTTGCCAAAAAGTAGGTCAATCGCGGTGACCAATTTGATCTGTAAGTGCGATTGACCTACTTTGTATGTCTGGAACGTGGAAGCCTATTTTTCGAATTTTGGTAATAGGAAGTATGCATTTGAGTTTTGTAATACAAAAATCCCATTTTTAATAAATTGTTGTCCTACTTTTATTTGACTTATCATTTTTTTGTTAAAAAATTAATTAAGTGGTCTAAAGGAGATAATAAAGTGTGCCGAAAGATATGTTACTTAAATTATATAATAGAATGTATGCATGAAAGTTAACCTTTTTATCTACTTTTAAATTTTGAAAATGTAAAAACCCCTTTAATAGCAAAAAAACAAAACAAAACAAACCAGCCGCCGAGAGAGAGGAATTTTGAAAAATGATTCGCGTAGTCGAATTGATATAGTATAAAAAATTTACTAAGAGTTAAGAAAGAATTAATAATAAAAATTTAGCCACTTTAACCAAAAAGAAGGGGGAAATTCAAGGATAGAGTTCAATGTAGTGGCAGTATTTTACTTATAAAAAGTAGTATTACTTATGTATTTACTTATGAGAGGTTATAAATAGATATTTTTTGTAACAAATTCATTAAACAATGTAAATGATTCACTATATGTAAAAGACAATAATTAATTATAGAAAAGTTCTTTTAAAAACAAGATATGACTATCTTACTACTTGAATTAAAATAATTGAAAAAGGAAAAGTGATTGAGTTGGTTGTTTACTTCCATTGCTTAATGCAAAAAACGGATAGTAAACTAACCAGTGGTACCAGGAGAGACAAAAGTGAATAGCCAATCAGCAGGTCGCTACTGGCAGCCAGTTCGGTCACCTACAGTGGATAAAGCACAGTCTTTTAATCAGTTCTGTGTTATTATTATAGGTGTTATTAAAAAATGCCAAGACACTTATAATTAATGTGTTTCTAATGTAGATCATGATTCGTTTTTAAAAAATATGTAATTGTTAAAGTTACAAAAAGATTTCTGATTGAGATTATGTTATTAAATTTGTTATCTTATTATTAATAATAAAAGAAGCAGGTGCAGATCATGATTTGGGCTACCTCGTTCCTCGGAAAGGTGTTTGGTGTATTGCTAGTCCTGACCCTGGCTATCTAACCAGTACTATTCCCATCCTTTAAGTTTTAAGTGGTTGGGCTTTTCGTGTCTGAGTAAGGTTGTCCTAATTGTACTGGTTATCTTATATTAAACATCTAAATTGGCTCGAAAGGTATAGTGCGAAAGTAAGATGTGCTTTTTAAGATTGACATTGTTGAATGTACTACTTGACCTGACCTACTTCTTGGATTTGGTTACCTACTGCACCTTTTAGTGCGCACGAACCGCATGGAGTTATAACAGGTGCGCGTTTGGTTTGAGTTGGATCCGGGTGTTTTTGGCAGTAGATTACTGATTCCAAGCTGGCATGAAATAGTGTTTTATGCATTTTGTGCAATGTCTGGGGTTCCTTATTATAGAACCAATCATTGTTTTTTGTGTAATTTCTAGACTCTATATGGGCATACAGTATGCATTTTCTTGTTTAGGCGGTCATATTTTGCGATCAATTCTATTTTTGGTGATTTTCCAGTCATTGTCCCGGTGATTATATCGAGCATCAAAGTTTCGTATGTTTGTTTTTGTAATCACCAGGGGTTTGTAAATGCATTGGGCATTGAGGTTTGTTGCCACAGACACTATTCTTTTCTATGTAGGTATCAAAATTCTTACTCGGACACTGAAAAACCGCTGAAAGTTGAAAACATGATAAAGTAAATAACTTCTAAACTAGTGACTTACTAAACTATCAAACTACTGAGCTTCCGTCACACGTCAAGTTATACTGATATTTATTGTATTAATATCTTCTATGTTTATATGCATGCGGCCTTTATTAAAGTTTAACCTTAAGTTTTACAATATTGTTCTAACTGACTGACTGGTTGGGATTGTTTACCCTCGGTACTTGGCGATTGCCATATGACCGAGTGTGACTTACAAATATATAATGATGTACATATAAATTAAATGGCGTATTACCATTTGCCACGTGTAGAGGTGCTTAAATATTGCCCATAAAGTCACAAGCTTGCTGATAAAGCCCGTTCGGTGATTTATAGGCCCTAAAAACGAATGTATTATCACTCGTATAACTTAAAAAGACCTATATATTGGTTTATACTTATTTTAAAATTTAAAAAATATTTTTTTTTAATTCATTATTTTTTCCATAACTTTTTCATTATTAGACATACTATGTTGGTGTAACCACTTATTTTTTTGTCTTGAAAAGATCTTTTCATATGTTTAAAAAAATTTGATTTAAGTTGATTGGTATTGTTGCTGGAACTGGCATGTGAAAACGGTGACCTAAATTTGCTTTTATGAAAAATTGGATTCTCATTTGTCGCAGCGGAACAGGTGCCCGCTGCGCCATTGGTCGATGTTACGAATGAAAATTTTCTGTAAAGTAGGTCAATCCGTTTTCGCACACCAGTCCAGCAATACGTTGTACTGTGTAGGCATTGTGTATTTTTTCAAAATGAAAATTAATTCCTCATTGTTTATCACCTAATGAATCTGGATAAATAACATCATAAGCCTTGAGGAGGTTAATGTAATTTAAATAATCACATATATATGATTACTTCTGATTTTTGTTTCAATAGATTTATTACACTAAGAACTGAACATATAAAACACTACACACCATCCAAGTGTTGTTTTACATCCTCATTAAAATTGTTGTTTCTAAGCTTTTCTATTAAACACATTCATACACTTTTACATCTTAGATATAAAAGAATCCTGCAGAGAAATTTTTCCTTTTTTAAACGCTAATAGTTCCAAATTAATAATTCCATATATTTTTATCAATGTAACAACTACTACACACGCGTGTATTCTGCCAGTTTAACATAGGAAGCAGAGCACTGAGTACAATGACGTTTCACACCACGTGACAATATATAAATATAACCAAAGCAGTACATATACAGTATTTTGAAATCCATTAAACTTCAACCTTTTCAATGCTTTCGCTAAAATAATTACTATGATTATGTAGTTTAATGTATCTATAACAAGACTTGAGTGTTAAAATTTGGCTATCCCATTCAAGATCGGAGTTTTTTATGAAACAAGTAACATCATTTTCAGGCAATTAAAAATGTCCAAAAATTTTAAAACTTAAATTATCAAGTTTTTAAAAATTGTATGGAAGTGTTTAAACACCGGGAACTATACCTATACATCCAAAGTTAATAAATATAAACAAATACTGCCTGTAAAACACCTACATAACTTTTTATACTGATTTTTGCTATTTCCAAAAAAATTAAATTTTATCGTTTTTTGACACCCTCAAAATAAAATTAAATAAGACCTTTACTAGGTTTATAATTAGTTATATGTGAAGACAAATGGTTGAATGGGCTCAAAAAGAAAAAACATCATGTAAATCTTTTTTATTTAAAAATGACAGCTAAAACCCAGAGAGCTTTTTTCTACAAAAGATTTATACAATTTCTTCGGTAATTTGAAAATAAGAACATATTTTTGGTGCTTGATGGACCAAACCTGGGGTCGGGGATCGTATATATATAAAACAATTAACTTATAAGTTCTACAGTATCTGTAAAGTTAAAATTTTTCGTTTTTTTTCCATTTTTGTTCATTTGAGTTCATACCTTTAAAATTTTACTTTTTTCCGATCTTCTATCAATATTACTAAAAACAGAGCATACACCTTTAACATTGATATAGAGTAAATATTATGGTCACGTGTCCTTTCAGGAATGTAATAATTTATCAACAATAAACACATTATATATAACTATAATCTTTTTCTTGACTTTGGAATAGTTGGGACTACTTGATCTAATACAAATACATAAAGAGGTAAAGATAGACCGGCACTCTCTACTACATTACTCATTTATGAGAAATAATTCAACACTTGCTATGGTGAATGAGGATTGCCTCGCTCACTTGCTGAGTTTGCGTACGTTATATACGACTATTTAATTAGGATTATAGCTCATCTCTCCGGTTTACAGGAGGATGGGCGAAAAACCTACAATTTCTCTTTGTATTTTAATAAAAACAAGTCCAAAACACGCACCCAACCCACTTTAGAACCCGGCCTACATGGTTTGACGATAGTTTGCTCGAATTCCTTCCTCGCTCTTACCATATACAACTCGCCGGAGAAGCCAACGTGTTCAATGCGACTTTGATACCTAGTGTAATTATTTTTAAATATGTTATTTATACCCTGGATAAATTTTTTTATGTATATATATATTACACATAGTTTTAATAGTTATCTGTTTTATAGTGGCCCTAGAAAGGAGCCGTTAACGGAAGTTCTCCCTTTTAATCCTTTGTTTTATTTATATCCAGGGTATATAAATTGTTATTTTATTTTCATTGATAATTCTCTAACACAGGGTACACATAATTGTTTAAGTTTTAGGGAGGGTATAAACGCTACGGTACCTACCATGATAAGTCTCCACAAATGACTATAGTAATGTACATATAATTGTAAATAAATGTAAATAACTTTGTATATATGTACATATTTACAATGCAGCTGGCTGCATCAGTATGGGCTCTTGTAACAGTGGAGCACCAGCTATCCTGAGCCCATACTAAGGTGAGACTCTCTGTTATATATTGACAAAGGGGGTCTCACCTCATAGTAGGTACCGCGATTTAAAACAGCGGATAATAGGTACAATTTCACTAAGTATTCAACTAAAATTGAATTCCAGCAGATATGAGATATATCCTAGACCTCATATCAGGCATATAGATACCCTGTGTAGATCATTTTAAATTTAGGAAATATTTTAAATTTTAGTTTTTTAAGATAAAATTGATAATCTTAAAGTAAAAGGAAATCTTTTAATAATTCAACGTTTTAGAAACCTGGCTGGCATGCCTACACACTACAACGATTAATGAGACTGGTGTGCGGATTGACCTACTTAACAGAATTACGTAATTCTGACCAATGACGCAGCGGGCACCTGTTCCGCTGCGACCAATGATAATTAAACAATTATTATAATTCAATATAGGTCACCGTTTTCGCACGCCAGCTCTGGCGGTCTTACCCTTCAATATATGTTAAAAATAATTAAATGTTCGAATAGATCTTAATAAGACAAAAAAAATGAGTGGTTACACTTATATATTATTATTTAAAAATAAAAAGTTATTGCAATATTAAGAAATTTAATAATATATCTAAGTACATAAATATGTTTTTAAAACCAATATGTCTCTTTTAAGCTGAACGAATGATTTTCAATCGTCTTTAGGTCCCATAAACTACCAAGCGGGTTGATTCCAGCAAGCTTGGGGTCTTATGGGAAATAAACAAGCACCTCCACACGTGGCAAATGGTACATATACCATTTAATACATATGTAAAACTATAATTATCTGTAAGTCACGCTCGGTCATATGGCAATAGCCAAGTACCGAGGGTAAACAACCCCATTCAGTCAGTACTGTGTAGGCATGTCAGCGAGGTGTCTAACATAACTTACATGATTAAAATATGGTAATATATAGATAAATATTGTTTATGCAACAATTGATTACGAATATAGCTTACATGTTAAAAAGACAAAAATATAAGATATTTCCTAAATTTAAAATACAGTTCTCAAGGTATCCATAAGCCCGAAATGAGGTCTAGGATGTGTCTCATTTCTGCTGACTTTCAATTTGACTTGAGAGTTTAATAAGATTATACATGATGTCCGCTATTTTCATTCTCAGGCCTACTATGCGGTGAAACACTCTTGGTAATATATATATATATATATATGAGAGTGTCTCACCTGAGTATGGGCTCAGGATAACTTGTGCTCCACTATTACAAGAGCCCATACTTATGCAGCCATCTGCATGGTAAATAAATGCATTTTTAATACAGTATTTACATGTATATGTACAATTCAATCATTAATTGTGTAGTCTTAGCATAGTAGGTACCGTAATGCTAAGCATTATAGCTTTGTTTACATAACTCTGCCGTGGGCCCTTGAGGAAGGTCGTTTCTGATTGGTCCGCTGGGTTTGTTACTTGCGCTTTGGTTGGTTTATTTACTATCCGATTTTTGGCCCTAGCTCGGCTTTATACCGGGCTTGTTACGTGGTATGTCTTTATAGAAATAAATGTATACATGCGCTTTCCTATAGAGTTATATGGTAGAAAATGCGTTTTTTGTAGATTTTGATCAAATAAAGCTTTTTTCCTCCGGTTTTTTGTGTTATACCGTTCGCCTTTAGTATTCTTAACATTACTTGGTCATAAATTACAGTGTTTCTTTCTTCTGTTGCTTAAATAATTCATTTTAATTTTGTTCCTCTGTTTTATAAAGGTCCTCTTGTTGAAATATGAGACCTCTAAATTCTTATTGTTGCACTTTAAAAATTATTGATTGCCCCAGGCAGTATTGAAATCCTTCTTATCAGTATGTTATGTAAGATTGCATAACATAATAAACCACAGGATCACAAAGCAAGGTAGTGTAGACTCAGATGTTTATGTCATATAGCACTGACCCAAAGCATAGCCGAACAGTGTTTTTAAGAAATTAAATCCAAGGAAATTATACCACTATTAAAAGAAGGGATTGTCACTGATTTTTCTTTACTGGATCTATCATAAATATGAGAAAAACAGTGGAAATTGTTCTTAATAGCTTATACTTGGCTTTGTTACCTGAGACACTGCGTCTTTGTACACATTTTATCTTATTAATGTTATCATAGTTTTGAATCTTTACTCTGCTGGTAGCAAATTATTATGCTTTTGCGATTAGTGAAGTTCAAGGTCAGTCGGCACATCCACCCAGTCTGATCATAATTAGACATATAAAAGTCTGGAGATTGAGAGGTATTTTTTCTCTTGAAGTCTTTTTTCCTTCTATCAAAAATTTGTCTCAATCAAAGCTCATCTCAACAGACTTATCAAATGTGATTCTTGGTTACCTAATCCAAGGAGAAACACATCAGTGGTTTAACAGTAAAGAAATTTTATTGTTGCCTTTTTGGCAAGTAATTTATGCTCAAGTAGCACCGACCACAAGAAGACAAGCGAGCCTTGAAAAATCTGACCAGATGTTGAAGTAGGGAAAATATCTGATTATAAATAAATTCTCAGTTGAAGTTTTGGGAAACTCATTTCATTTTAGAGATCTGCACCATAGCATTTTTATAAGGTGCATAATGTACAGGAATTATTTGTAATAAATTATTCTCTATAGTATTATTCAAGAAATATAACAAATATAGAAAAATGGAATTCAAAACACCAACAAAACAGGTTTCAAGAGTTCAGCTGACACCTACTATACAAAGACAACTGTATGCATCAAAAGTACACATAATAGTAGAATTTAACCTTTCGAAAAGGGTGTAAAATCTTCACACTGTTTACATACTGAAAAACTTGTTTGCGCATTTCAATTTAATATGTAAACCATATGCAATTGTTTTCTCCATATCATTCAACTCAAATTCATAATTTGCATAATTATTACATTTATGACAAATATTGCTACATAGAACATATTTATTATCTTGGTATATACTGGTCAGCTTTATCTTTCTCTCAGAGATTCTGTTGAAACTGGAAACATTAAAGGGGTATTGAAGAGTTGGGATGCAGGAGAACATATTGATGGTACTTTGGACGTGGACAGTTTAGACAGAAAGTGTAACTTATGCTTTTCAGACTTGCACAAACATCTCACAGTTGAAGATTTTGACATTGTCAGTGAATGGTATTTAGAGCTACCAGCTGAAGCTCTGCTTGAAAGTGTTTTTAATTTGAAATCACTTCAAAAAAATAAAACATCAGAGGCTTTCCGTTCGAAAAAAAAAAGAAATGAAAAACTGTACACAGTGTATGACATTCTTTTACACATATTCAACAAAAATTATATTGGTATTTTTCAACGGAGCAATACATACAAGCTGCTTATTGAATATAAAAGTATAAGCTCTGTTTTTGATGTCACAGCAGCGGTAGGTGTCACTCCAAGTTTAAGGTATGCCGAATCCGAGCTAGAAAGACAAGCCAATACAGATTTGTGTTATCATAACATCTACCTAAAGGAACATGACTTTGATTATTACACAACAACTGGAGCTCTACAAACCAAGGTAAACTTGAGATCATGCCACTTAATACTGTTGTTGGACAATTTAGTCCGCCTCCAGTATATAGCTGATCCAAATCCGGGAGAACATAGGTCACGACAACTATGCACATTGCCAATTACACTACAAGGTCTTCCTGTAGACAGTAAAGTAACAGAAGAATGGTACTTGCCGGAGTGTGATGGTGAATAGTGAACAGATATTACACTTGTTGTATAGACAGACTACTTTATATATGAGTATATTTGAGAAGAAATCTACATGATTCATATTACAGTTAAAAAGTCCTTCTATCTTATGTAACTGTTAGTACTCATTATGTAGATAATTAATTGTTTTTGGGAATAGTTTGTTACAAAATATTATGTATTTTAAACATTATAAAGACACAGTAAATTCATGTAACTTTTGTATCTTATGATATATTCAGAGTTGTAAAATCTGCCTAATATGCTAGTTGGTTTTTTCTCATTTGAAAATAGACAACTAGAGTTGGTCTCTCTTTATTTTGTTTTCATTTATATAGGGTCAGTTTCATATTTGGATAGCTCTAAATACTGACAAATGAAAGTCTGCTGATTGAAAAGTATCTTCAATTCAGGTTGCTCTTTTTTTAGTTTGTAAGTCATTCAAAAAGCATTTCACATAGGTCTTCTTTTTATCAGAAACAGAGATCTATGTCTCTGTTTTTATGTAATTTTTGTTTCTTATTTTCTTTTGTAAGTCTTAAATGAAGTTCATTTAAAAACATTTCACATACTTTTTTTTGTTTCATGTTAACAAAAAATATCTATGTCTCTAGCTGTTTTTATGTAATTTTTGTTTCTTATTTTATTTTGTAAGTCTTAAATGAAGTTTATTTAAAAACATTTCACATGCTTTTTTCAGTTTTCATATATTTACAGTAGCATTATTATGTCCACTGTGCATTAATTATCAAATACTCTTCATAGAACAGCTCTTAAAGATTAGATATCGATAAGCATCAAACATGTGTCATCAGTAAAACTAGCCGTGTGACCATGGTTTCTGATTTTGTATGTCGCGGTAGACTTAATTTTTGTATACGGTTCTGCGAACCGAATCGTGCTACGGGATATGTTATGTTTGAAACAATGTGACACTTTAATTATAAACTAAAACAAAACCAATGAATATACAGTATAACATTTTTAAGCATATACATTTATATCATTTTGATACAACTTCTGAATGATGCCTCCACATGAAAATGATCAAATATCTTTAAGGTTTATTATTGGCTATTGTTTCTTTTTGTTGTTGTTATTTTCCAAAATGACAAACAATTGTATGTGCAGCTATAGAATAATTTATTTATCTGAATTACTTTTTAAATCAAATGTATCAGATGCATCTGACTGACTGGCTAATTGATGTTATTTACTCTTTTTGTAAATATGTCTCTAGGAATAAGAATAAGCAGAGAAATTCTCAGGATAACGTTTTACTTTCGTTAGTTTTCTACTCAGAATACCCGGATTAAGATACACCGTACAATACCGTATACATGAAATTTTACTTAGGTTAAACACCTCTAAATCATAGGTAATGTCTAAACAACTAATTTACTACATTCTTCCCTCCTTTAAAGTAGAAACATTATGAGCTTCAAATATTTAACCAAATAAAACATAATGCTGTATACAGATCATTGAGATCAATACTGTTAGTTCATGACTAGATTATTTATGAAGATAATGTTTAGTTCCATGGAATCTTTAACCAATATTTCAAAGTTGAACACTTTAACACTAAATAAGAAGTATATGAAAGTCCTATTGAGAATTCATAACATAACATTCAGTTTTACACTGGTGACATCATATCAAATTTGGTTGGTGTTTTGATAGTGCGTTTCGGCCTTTCATTCAAAATCACTGGAACAGGATCAGTAGATGACTCAGATGGAGATGACAGATTCAATGGTTCAGATGGCACAGATGGGGCTTCCGCAGAAGGTTCAGCTGCAGGAATAGTCCCTTCGGTAGGTAAAGACGTCTGATGATCACGAACGCTTGGAGCCACCAACTCATTCGGTGACACAAACTCCCTGGACGGCAACTCAGCACGCCTAGCAACCAGATGATCTATGTGACAGTATCGAATTTGGTTGTTACACCTCACAAGATACGATACTGCTCCGAGCACTTTATGTATAACGCCTGATCGCCACTCCCATTTCCCCCCTTGAATTGTACTTTTAACCGCAACTTGATCGCCTTTTTCGAACTTTCGCATTTTAGTTGACTTGTCATGAGCAGCTTTCATTTTCATTTGAGTGTCCTTCACTTTGCTGTCCTTGTCGGGTTTGACCAAACTCAATCTGGTGCGTAACTGACGATTCATAAAAAGCTCACACGGAGCAATACCGGTGGTGGTATGTGGAGTGATACGGTATTTCAACAGGAAATCAGCCAGGAGATGTGTCAAGCTGACTGACTTTACACTGTTCGCGTTATCTTTAATTCTTGCTTTAAGCGCGTTTTAACCACTTGCACGGCTCTTTCAGCCTGTCCATTTGAAGATGGATGATAGGGCGGTGTAAGCGTGTGTTTAATACCCGTTGTTTTCATAAAGTCCTTGAAAATAACTGAGGTGAACTGTGGACCGTTATCTGAAACCAGTTCTTCAGGTAATCCTGTATAACTAAATATAGATCTTAGTTTATCTATGGTCTTTTCACTGGTGGTACTTTTCATTGGTATTACATCCAACCACTTGCTGTAATTATCAATTAGAATAAGGAATGACTGGTTCTTAAAATCTGCAAAATCTATGTGGATTCGTTCCATAGGACGTGTAGTGCGAACCCATGGATGCAGTGGTGCTTCTGCGGGAAGCGATTTCAACGACTGACAGGTTCCACAGGTGGCAGCGACACGTTCAAATTCAGAGTCCAAGTTAGGCCACCATACATAACCACGAGCCAGAGATTTCATACGATTTACTCCCAGATGTTGATCATGAAGTTCTGTGAGAATAGTATTTCGAAGCGACTCCGGAATTACTGCGCGTAAACCCCATAGTAAAATACCACGATCAACACCAAGTTCAAACCTTTTGCTAAAATATGATCGCATGCTGGGATCATTGTTGTGCTTTGGCCATCCACTCAATACAAAGTCAATCACCTTACTTAAAAGTGGACACTTACGTGTTGCTTCCGCAATCACTCGCGCTTGAATCGGAAGGTCTTCAATGAAAGATACTAAATCCTCTGTATCTTCGCCCTCACCACTTGTTACAGGTAACCGTGACAACCCATCACAGTTGCCATGTGAAGATGATTTCCGGTACTTTATGTCGTATTGGTAACCGGATAGTAGTATAGCCCATCGTTGCAAACGTGATGCCGCTAAGGTAGGTATCCCCCTGGTAGGACCAAAAATTGTCGTCAACGCTGTATGATCTGTAAGTAGAGAAAACTTGCGACCATAAAAATATTTGTGAAATTTTTTCACCCCGAAAACAATTCCAAGCGCCTCCTTTTCTACCTGAGAATAGTTCTTTTCAGCTGGAGCCAGTGTACGAGACGCAAACGCGACTGGTTTCTCTGTTCCATCTTCCATAACATGGGAGATAACTGCACCTAATCCATATGACGAAGCATCACAAGCCAGTATAACTGGTTTCCGTTCATCATAATACGCGAGTACTCCTGTACTTGAAAGCGCATCCTTTGAGCGGTTGAATGCATCTTGGCACTCAGTCGACCACTCCCACTTCACTCCTTTACGTAACAGCTGATGTAACGGGTGAAGCATTGTTGACAAATTTGGAATGAACGAACCATAGTAATTTAAGAGTCCAAGGTAAGATTTCAGGGTTCCTACATCAATAGGCACAGGGGCTTTCATGACGGCTTCAACCTTGTCGTCTGTAGGATGAATACCCTCTTCGTCTATAAGATGTCCCATGAATACTACACTTGTTGCCATGAAAACACATTTATTGGCATTCAACTTGATGTTGTGTGTATGAAGGCGTCGCAACACCTCTTCAAGTCTTTGCAGATGCACTTCATCACAAGGGGATGTAATAAGTATGTCATCTATTCGACATACCACTCCAGAAAGACCAGCTAGTACAGTGTCCATCACTGACTGAAATATGGCAGGCGCTGAACTCACTCCATAGGCTAATCGATTGTACTTATACAATCCCATATGTGTATTAACTATCAGTAGATCCTTAGAGTTTTCATCTAGTTCTAGCTGCGCGTACGCCTGCGTAAGATCCAACTTTGTAAACTTTTTACCCCCCGCAAGGGTAGCAAACATATCGTCAATGTTGGGAAGCGGATATTGGTCTTCATTAATTTCTCTATTTACCGAGACTTTATAATCCCCACATATTCGTAGACTGTTCTTGTCTGCGGACTTGCCCATGAGCTATTATCGATATGTTCAATGATACCATCTCTTTCAAGAACTTTCAATTCTTCAGTCACTTTATCTTTTAACGCGTAAGGTACAGGTCGAGCTTTATGAAACCATGGTTTGCTGTTTTCTTTCAAATGAATAGTTGCTTTGAATCCATTAATTGGTTTGTCATTTTTCACAAAGACGTCTGAAAATCTTTGCTTCAAATTCACTACCGGATCAGAGCTATCTATTTTATTCACACTAGCAAATATCGTTTTCCAGTCCAGTTTTATCTGATTCAACCAATCACGACCTAACAGATTTGGCCTATTCCCTTTGACAATTATGGCTTTTAATAACTTTCCTTCACTAGATACTGTGATTTCTCCTTATGTGTCTATGCTCTGACCTGAATAACTTTTCAGCTTAATATTAGATTGACAAAGTCTATTACTACCTAGATGTGCACGGTATGTATGTTCATTGGTCAAAGTTCGGGAACTACCCGTGTCTATAGCTCAAAACAAACGTTTACATTACCAAGTGTCAGACTAACTTTATACGGTTGAGTTGACTTTCCTTCCGAATTGGAATAGACAAATAAAACAAGATCATCATCACTTTCTTCAATAAAGTTGGTGTTCTTTGACTTCTTGTTTCTACACTTGGATGCAAGGTGTCCAAATTTTCCGCAGTTGAAACACTTACTTTTCTTGTGTGTGCATAAATCTGGACGGTGATTCCCACCACAACGATAGCACTCATTTTTCTTCTGTTCAGTTTTTTCAGACTTCAAGTACCAGTCAGCGGGTTTTTTAAACTGAGCGCGTCGCGGGTTACTTTTAACTTTATTTACAGCTGCTGCTGTCACCCCTCCAAAGGACACAGTGTCTTTCTCAGCCATTTCCATAGCCGTACTAATCTTAATAGCCTGGTCAAAAGTTAAATCCTCCTCAGCTAGAAGCTTCTTTTGAATTGTTTCCGACCTTAATCCACAAACTAGTCTATCTCTCAATGCATCTTTCAAGAATGTTCCAAAATCAGTTTGTGGACAGTTCTTTCAATACTACTACATAATCCGATACGGTTTCCCCCTCCTTTTGATTACGTTTATTAAATTTGAAGCGTTCAGAAATTGTCAACGGCTTTGGGTTGTAGTGATTCTTAAGAAGTCCTACAAGGGCTGCATATGATTTATCCTTGGGAAGCGCCGGAGTAACCAAGTTTTTCAAAACTCCATAAGCCGATGATCCTATCACCGACAGGAATACTGGGACCTTCTTCTCATTAGGCACTTCGTTAGCCTCAAAGAACTGCGTCATCCGTTCTTCATAGTTCAGAAAACTCTCTTTACCGTCCTGGAATTCACTTATCTTCCCAAATAAAGGCATGATGCACACTATTTAATGTTTATCCTCGTCGCCACTTTTGTAAATATGTCTCTAGGAATAAGAATAAGCAGAGAAATTCTCAGGATAACGTTTTACTTTCGTTAGTTTTCTACTCAGAATACCCGGATTAAGATACACCGTACAATACCGTATACATGAAATTTCACTTAGGTTAAACACCTCTAAATCATAGGTAATGTCTAAACAACTAATTTACTACAACTCTTGCTACCGGTCGAAGACATATTACCGAGCATGGCTTATATTAACAGTGTGCACTTAAAGTTTACGATGTGCAAGTCCCCAAACAACCAGATGCATCGGCCAAAGCCTTTCAAATATATGTACGCACACACACATGATGATACGTTTTAATAAGATACATTTTACAAGGCATGAATTTCATTTTAACTGTGTTCTCCTCCATGGTTGATTGGTTACGGTCTTTGACTTTTTATCATTAATTGAAACATATCCTGCATTTAGAATCACGGGCTCGAGTTTAACTACCTTCCATGTCTCCTTATTTGAAGAAGTTGGCAGTTTCGTAGACGTATAGTACATGTCATTCCCAGAAACGATGGTTATAAACTGCTTGCTCAAGTTGTAAATAACCGAAATACTGTAGAAACAGGGCGTTAAAACATAGTGACAAGAAACACTATTAAAGTTTAAGTTTATTTCGGCAGGACAAATCTTTGAGAACCCGTTTAAACGGGTCTTTGAAAGAACGCCAGTCTCTTTGCTTTAATTCTTTAAAAGATAATTTATTAGATCATTTTAAAACGTATGAAGAATCACAAAACTCATACAATTTACAAACTAACCCCGTAAACACGATTATACGATGTGACCATCACGATAAAACTTATTCATTTCGAAGAAATACTCTTTCTTACTTAAAAAATACCTAATATTGCATGTCCGTCAACGGATACATTTGGAATGTTTGTCGGACAAAATGGCGGCTAGTAACCACGTTCGTCACGTGTTGCATCAGCTAGCTGTTTGATTGGTTTGATAAGAGATTCTTATCTGTCAATCAAGAACTGGCTTAAGGTCAATTATGCTGGAGAGTGTAGATACATCTAATTACATGCCAGGTTGTACAGAGCTTTCTGTTTCATGGCCAGATGAAAAGGTTTCCCTCTGTGTTATCTAACACATGATAAATGGTTACAGAAGTCAATCTAGGGTCAGATTCTGTTATTTTGAGCAAGACTGATCCAATCCAGATTGTATTTCATCAGAGGAGTTTAACAATTACTGTACATACTATATAACACTTAGTTAGTAATATTAATCTCACTGTTGGCCACATGAAATACAGCTTGCTCAGACAAGTATGTACTAGTATCTTCAATCATAATCTCTTTGGGTGATAAAAAAACATAAAATGAGAAATAAAAAGAAAGGTTTTGTGTTGTTGCCAGTTTTTATAAAGATCTTCAAAGGTTCATCAAAATGCATTGACTTCATGTCCTTTGATGTGTCGCCCTTTTGGAGAAAAGGCAATACATAGGGATCACTTTGACTGTCGGTCAGTCCGTCACATAAACTTAACGTTGGCTATAACTTTGCCATGTCTTAATATTTCTGTATCAAACTTCACAAGTGCATTTCTTATGATGAAAGAGTCGTAAAGCCACCAAATTATGTAGGTCAAGGTCATATTTGACAGTGTTATGCCCTTTTTTGTGATTAAATTTTGTCAAGAAAACTTAACGTTGGCTATAACTTTGTCATTTCTTAAGATTTCCTCATCTAACTTTCAAATTGCATTGCTAATGACATTAGGGTTGTGATGCCGCCAAATTTTGTACGTCAAAGCCTTTTTTGTACTTAGATTTTGGCTATACTAATGCCATTTCTTAAGAATTCTTTATCAAACTTTACAATTGTATTGCTTATGATGAAAGAGTCGTCATGCCACCAAATTATGTAGGTCAAGGTCATATTTGACAGAGTTATGCCCCTTTTTGTACTTAGATTTTGTCACGAAAACTTAACATTGGCTTTGCCATTTCTTAACATCAAATTTTCAAATTTTATTGCTTATGACAAAAGGAACGTGATGCCACCAAATTTGTAAGGTCAAGATCATAGGTTACAGAGTTATGCCCCTTTTTGTACTTAGATTTTGTTATAAAATTATTGGTTATTCTGACAAAGTGTAAGGGGGCGACACAGGTGTTCTATTGAACACCCATCTAGTTAATCCATGTATTATCCAGACGCATCAGCTGAAATGTTGATGATCATATAAATCATAAAGAAGAACATGACTGTGTTGTTGTTGAAGCTTCCCTTATATCACTTTTTGTACTTAAATTCAACGTCTTGTGTGATACAGGGCACTGTCGTGCACATATATCAGTAACCACTTGAAGTATTAATTTAAAACTTTGCTGTAGTGTTCTGGGTTACTCTTGACTTAATATCTTGCTCTTTACGGCCCTTGTTTGCACTTTGATAATACACAGATTCTTGTCTTTGCCTTTTACTGCCCAAAACTTGTTTTATTGGTAAACACTGAGAAAAGTCGAACACGCTGTCTTACGGACATCTCTTGTTATGCACTGAAATAAGTTATGCTAATTTTAAACAAAGCATGATGTTACTTTGTTATTTTTATGGGATTGGTCCAGATACAATGAGAGTCCTGGCACAACAGACGTTACTGGTTCTTTTACAACAGAACATGCAGCCCCGGGTTAACGACTTCATCCGCAAGATAACTACTAGTATTAATGTCAGTGATGGAGCCGGAGATCAAACTGGTGAATTGTGGCTTACTAGTCCAGTGTGTTATATGATTTGATTTTGGATCCAAATATAAAGATCAGTTAAAAGAAGTGTGATTTTACATTGAACATGAATATGAAGTTTGGTTTTACAGTGTGATGTCAATAATCAGTACATACCAGGGTAATTGATACATACACCTGGGAAATGTTAATACCATCATACCTTCAAATTAACTGATTTTGTGACAAGAAAAGAGTAGGTAAATGTGTTGATAAGAATTATAAGCTAACAACAAATGCAATACTTTACTGATTCTTTTACTGAAATATTTTGGTGGCGCAGTGGTTTACGCTCTGGAATACCAATCCGGAGGTCTCTGGTTTGAATACTGTCCAGGGCACTGGAAGTTTCAGTTTTTCAAATATACCATATAGTGATGACACAAAGCTAGTCTCACGTGTATCGGTACAATACACCGGACACATAAAAAACCAAGGGGTCTATTTGTAAAAGAGCTAGGATCTGGTACCTAGATTCCCTGTTATTTGCATCTGTCTTTGAAACCTGATTATGAGGGGAGTCTCCACAGTTCAAGTTCACCCGGGACAGGGTCCATATAGTAATGTACGGACTCTGCCCGGGGAAAATCCTTGGGTTGACAGAGACTATAAAACAATCTAAATGAAGTTTAACTTTATCAAATGTTATTTATTTCCAAAATTACATTAGAGCAAAGAAGAATTTAGAACTATAAGCAACTTGCTCTATGTTACTTATTTGTTTCTAATAGTAGGCCCATCGATAGCCATGAGAGGTTCCGTTTATTGCAGAAATACTTAGCCAGATTCTGGTCATTCACTTATGATGTCTCTAAATGTGTTTTTGACATTCAAATGTTTGTAGGTTATCAGTTAAATCAGGAATGTTATATACTGGATCCCTTGTTATGGAGAATATTTGCACTGAGTTCCAGCTAAAGCTAAGTGACTAAGGCGTGTGGCAATAAAAAGATTACTGGCTGAAGTTATTTGGCTAAGTGTGACACAATATTATTGTTTATACTTTAGTTTTTATCATTCTTTATTACATCATAATCACAGTGAAGGTGCTGAATAATTTCCGCCCATCACCAGTCCAGCTCCTCAACCCCCTTTATAGGCCTAGCCTAACTGGTCATGATAGTATCTATTTAATTGTAACATTTTAATGATGCCCCCTTCGAAAAAGAGGGGTATATTGATTTGCAGATGTCGGTATGCCTGTCTGTCCGTCCGTCCGTCTACCAACTGGTTTTCGGATGATAACTCAAGACGGCTTGGGCCTAGGATCCTGATGTGGAACTTAATGTGGAGGTTGGTCATGACCAGCAGAAGACCCCTATCGTTTTTTAGGTCAGTATGTCAAAGGTCAAGGTCACAGTGACCCGGAATAGTAAAACGGTTTCCGAACGATAACTTGAGAATGTTTGGACCTAGGATCTTCAAACTTGATTTGGAGGTTTGTCATGACCAGCAAATGACCCCTATTGATTTTGAGGTTAGTAGGTCATACTTCAAGGTCACGGTGACCCGTAATTGTAAAACAGTTTCCGAACGATAACTCGAGAACGCTTGAGCCCAACATCTTGAAACTTGATGTGGAGGTTGGTCATAACCGGTAGAGGACCCCTAACAGTTTTGAGATTAGAAGGTCAAAGGCCAAGGTCACAGTGACCCGGAATTGGAGAATGGTTTCCGCTCAATAACTTAAGTAAGGTGTGACCAATTGCAATGGAATTTGGTTTGTAGGTAGTTTGCGGGGAGAGGAAGCTTGGGTTGCATTTGGGGTCACTAAGGTCAAGGTCACTGTCACTAAAAATAGAAAAATGGTTTCCGCTTAATAACATGAGTTAGGAGTGGCCAATTGCAATGAAACTTGGTGTGTAGGTAGCTTGCATGGAGAGGAAGATAATTAAATATTTTTTCTTTTAAATTTTTATATTGTTTTAAGCAATAATATATTTTTTTTTTCGAGGGGGGACAAGGTCACTGTTACTAAAAATAGATTTATTTTTCGTTTTTTTTATCAAATTGTTTTACGCAAAAAAAGTAGGGGTCAAGGTCACTGTTACTAAAAATAGATTAAATTTTTTTTTTGATTATATAGAGGATAATTCTTGGTGTCGGTGTAACATCACGTTATAATTTCACCGAGTGGCGCAGCCACGAGTGAAAAATAAGTACTTTTTGTGTTCACGAGTGAAATTATGGTGATATGACATCGATACCAACAATTTTTCTGTTTATTTTATGTCTCAAACTCTACTTTTGTTGAGTTTATTTCAGTAAAATGTCGAAAATCGCGGGAAACGTCACCTGAAAGCATCACAAACATGACGTAATTTTAACGACGTCATCGTCATATGGTTTCCGGCATTCCTTACGCTCGGTATACGTTTTGACGTTAATCCGGGTAACAGATTTTGATAATTTTCACTGCGTGGACAGTGAGTTTATCGGAATATAATTCACCGTTATATTTCGATAAACCACTGAAAAACATAAAATAAAAAATTGTTTTACGCAAAAAAAAAAATATTTTTTGGTCAAGGTCACTACTAAAAATAGGGTTTTTTCAAATTTTTCTTTATTTAGTTTTAAATTGTTTTCAGCAAGAAGAAAAATTTAGGTATCATGGTCAAGGTCCCAGTTGCTAAAAATGCTTTTTTTTCAATTACTTTTTTTATTTTTTATTTTTTTTTATTCTACAATTTCTACAGATACAATTTCACACTGACTTTTACTTTAAAAACTGTTTCTTTTCATAGTAAAACTTTTGCATCAAGGGGGCATACGTGTTTTACAAACAGCTCTTGTTTATTTAAGATTTTGATGATACTTCAAGTGTATAATACCAAAAATGGAGATATGAAGTGTAAACTGACTTAAAAATTAAACATTTCCGAAATTTGTAATTTTAAACATCTTTTTTTATTTAATCAAATGTACAAGTGTGACCAGTCATTTTCTTAGTTAGAACATTTCCGAAACGGTGGTCACTATTTCAACCGAATATATTGGACGGTTAAGCCTTGAGAATGATGTAAACGAATGGCGAAAGCTTTAATGAATATGCCCATAATTGGCGAGGAATATATATGCGCATGCGTAATGTCGTTTTCTCGTTTCACGCGGCGCATGCGCAAATGTAAATTCACGTTTCACGCTACGCATGCGCAGAAGGGAATTCTCGTTTCACGGTTAAACGATTACCGCATGGTAAACGAACGAAAAACGTTTTTTTTTCACGAAAACGCGGAAGTGAAACGCTGGCGGTACTGTTGTAGCAATGTCTAGTCGACCTTTACCAATTTTGTAAAAATTGACCCTGCCCGGGAAGGGGTCACTTGTTTTACACAGACTTGACCACAATAAAAGCAAATGATCAGTAAAATCACAAAAATTGTAGGCAGTGTCTCCCCGAGAGTCTTCTCGTCCGGCTCTATGCTTTGGCATTTCAGTTAGAAGACGAACACATACCCATTTAAGTCCCATTGGCACTTTAGATACACATAATGAAATAACAATTCACTGATAGAATAAATGTTGACGTATACATTTCTTCATATTGTTGTCGCTTCTTAATGAAAAGCGTTCCATGCGTGAATAACTCTGTTTTGACCATGGCCGACAATGAAATGTATATATGCAATATGCAATATGCAAATTATGTTGTGACGTCATTCACAAGTTACATTTGGATCATTTTCGGAATGCCCCGGTATTATACGACCACTGGGTATACCCTCCATGACTATATATGTTATTTCATCATAGAAATTGACGGCAATGAAATATCCATGTTGCAACAATGTTTTGACCATGTCCGCATCACTGATAATCATAGTTAGGGTTGTAGACCTGTTTTGACAATGATAAAATAAAGATAAAATCAATGCCATGGCGAATTTGCTACTTCCATATCATGGTCAAATCGTGTTTGTTGAAGTGGCATGTTTTGACAATGTTTGAATTTCATGGTCATATTATAGCCATCTCATATTTTTCACAAAATTGACCTTTATTGGATCTGTTTTGACCATGATCAAAGTAAGGTCGAATCAGTGCCATGTAAAATGTAATTTTCATATCATGGTCAAGACACATTTGTTAAAGTGGCACTGTTTTGACAATGTTGAAATGCACGTTCATATTAAAGCCATATCATGCACTTTACTCTGCGTTTATGACCATTGTCACATCAATATTGACCATGTTTTGATCATGGCTGTCAATGACATGTACATGTTTTTCCACCATAGAAAATGAGACTATGAAATGTTTATGTAGAAACAATGTTTTGATCATTTCCATATCAATGACAATCAAAGACAAGATTGTAGACCTGGTCTGACCATGATCACCTTAAGGTCAAAGCATTTCCATTGGAAAATGTTACTTCCATATCACAGTCAGATCATGTTGATAAAGTGGTAATGTTACGACTGTGTTTTGTAAAAAAATAGCTCATCTGTTTTAATAATGGTTACATCAAAATCGTCTCATGTACTTTATAATTTGACCTGTATTGTACCTGTATTTGCCATAGTCAAACTGTGAGAAAATGAATGCAGCAAAAATATTATTCCATATAACGGTTAAAAAATGCTTACAGTGGCATTGTTTTGACCATGTTTGAAATAAATGGTTTTAATATAAGCTGTCTCATGCAATATTAGAGCTGTGTTGACCTGCTCAATGTTTTGTGCATCTGAGGTTTTGTGCATCTGTACATGTGAATACATGATTCAGATTATGCATGTGTATACAAACATGACAAAGCATCCCCTGTGACATGAAGCTCATGCAATCATGAACAATTCAAGCCATTCATAAACTGTACATAAACTGACCATTATCGGTTCTTGATTACTGTGCAAGAAATTTTGGACCAGAACTATCTTAGAATGAATTCACCACCAGTACAACACCTACTGATGAATCAAATAGAGTTCTTGAACTTTCCGTGATCTGAAGATAAAAGAATAGTGAAGGACATTTCATGAACTATGAACAGTTCTAGAAGTGGTTAGATCAGTTTCAAATGACTTCCACAAGATCATGGTCAAATAAGAATAAAATCAGAATTGAGACTTACAAATCTCACGGCATGTAGATATTATGTTGTTTGTCTTCTACAGCAATTCTTTCGCAACCGACCCATTCGAAGGGTTATTATTGGAAAAACACTTCTAACCAGCGCATTGAAAGATCGCGGGGTACTCTACGGCAACAAAGAATACAGTGATGGATGGACTTATGGAACGCCGGAGCTGCCTTCTGATGGTATTTTTCTGTATGTACTGTACACTTTCCATGTTGTTTTGTAGCAATAACATTATGTTCTGTGCATTTCTCAAGTCGCGCTGTAGTTACATGTAAGACGGTTACGGTTGCCGTCCTCTAATAAACACTTGATTTTATTGCTGCTCAGTCCAACACGCTATTGACATTTCCTTTGTTGTTAAACAGAAAAGTAACTTTTATTAATCTTAAATTTCCTGTGTCAAAATTGCACGGGATATGGTCAAGTTCATTGTCGTTATATAGAAACAGGCGTTTGCATTCGTTCATGAAATTGTTAAATACTGCAATATGGTCCCTTTCTGTTACACTAGCTAGTACTCAGTAGTCACGCAGGTTTGAGCAACCTGAAAATACGCATATACACAGACAATGCAGGTTTGTTAATGAACGCGTTATCGTCATGTGTCGCCACCTTTGAACTCATCCCCGATAGTGACGTTATTAACACCGCCATCTTGGATTCAGCGACGTCACGTAAGTAACATTTCGGCCTATGGGAAAAATCACTCAAATTCAAATTTTTACTAAAATATTGAGTTAATCAAAAATGTGAAAAAGATATATGTACAATGTAAATACAATAAGGGCAATACAATATGTTTTAACTAATCTATGTTCCGATTTAAAATCACTTTTAATAAAGTTCTAGTACTCGACCCCGTAAATACTTAACTATTCAACCAGATCCGGCTACGTAGAAATTACATAAAATTATCGAAACAAAACTAACATGTGCCTATTTCAAACCTGATGGTATCTTATCTAAATCCAAAACGAAAAGCAAAAACAATCATGTAGAAATATCTCTCAGTCATGTTAGCCTTACTTTAATTCAATCTGTGCAGAAGGAGTGACAAAATACGCAGATCTGTAGTGTTTTTACGCGTTTGTTTGTCCTTGTTGGATATAATTATGATGCCGTATATAGAAATTAATTAAATAAATGTAAGGGATGATTTCTGTGATTTACTAAATTAATAGTAAAAATATGTTTTCGTGATGTTAATCAAGGTGTAAAGTTTCAATGAAAACAGAAAATTCGCTGTAAGTGATGTTTTCACTAAATTACCGTGAGAAATTTATATAATATAAAAACCTAAAACCGCAAGGAAAGACCCAAGATGAGTAGGAATCTACGTGCGTTATTGCATAATATAATGAACTAAAGCTAAAATAAAAATATGACCATGCGAATTTTAAAAACTTATTTTAATGTTTGCGGCTTTTCTCTAAACCAAGAAGACGCTTACGTCTAGTAGGAATGCTTTTTATTTTTTTACATGCAAGTGGAAAATGAATTGTTGAACCAAAATGTATTTTGAAAAAAAAATACAAACCGATAAAAGAATTAAACTATAAGAGTGAGCAGCACGAACTGTCTTCAAAAATATGAAAATAATCGGATGCTGAATGAAAATGAATTGACACTGATGATTCTGGTGACCATTGATGCATACTCGGGGGCCTTAAGTCGATAATAAAAGCATTCGTGCACGTGTATTAAAAGTCAGGTGAAACCATACACTACTTTATTTGTGCATAAACGAATTGAATTGTATTGAAGTTTTGCCTTGATTAAATAATCACACTGGATATAGACTCTTACGCGCAAACTGATAGCTCTGAGGTTCACATCCGGTTCGAACGTACGACGTGTACATCTCTCCACGAAGGTGACAAATCCTGATTGGCCGTTCAAACCCCACTCATTAAGCAATGGATAATATCTTTTTCAAGAAATTTGTCTTCACTTTCATAATCTACATATTAACCATCTTTATGAAAGATGGTCAATATGTAGATTATAAAAGTGAAGACAAATTTCTTGAAAAAGGTAGTATTGTCGACAACTGAATTAAAAAAGTTGTTTTTAACAGAAGAACAGTTATTCATATTATTCCCTGTGGAATATTTCAAAAGAATTGATTGACAAACGAAAATAAGTTTTTATAATATTAGCCCAAAACATGACTCAAATCGCGATTTAACCTAACCGAAAATGTTTGGCAATAGTTATTCACTTGCCAAAGAACCTCAGTGAATTAGGTAAGTACATGTTTGATGTTCACTGTGTATTTCACAAACCATAACATAAAGGCTTTTTTCACTTATCTTTTTACTGTATTTGCCATGAATCCAAATTTTATTTGTGGAACACTCACAATAAACAAGCGAATAAGCTTGATCAGTTTCTAAGAAAAGTGCAGACTATGACTTTACTTGCAGAAAATGAATTGTTTTGTAATCTGCAAAATTTCTCACATAGACATAGTTGGTAGCATGGCTTGAACCATTTTAAACAAGGAGGCAGTCATAAAGTATAAAAACTGCTTACAATGATTGCTCATGGCCGAACTATTTGACTAAAAGGATTTAATTTTTTTTTGTAAAAACACGTAAAATTCTAACTTTCGTACAAGGATATCTTATTGATACAATCACCTGTATTTGCAAAAAGAATCATTTGCGTCATTTAAGGCGAAGTGGTTGTCAATATTATTCCGGATATGTATGCAAAAAAAGCATAATTTACTTGAAATTTGCATACAGTGTACCTTTGCCCACATCACCTTACCAAAAAAACCAAGGTCTCAATAAGAAGGAAAAAGTACGGTAATGTAGTTATCTGAGTGAACGCGAGGAGGACGAAATCGGGAACTATCTGCCTGAAGATCCGTGCTTTTGACCTGCGGGAATTATTTGTCGTCCCTGGTGCCTATCTATCAAGGTTTACTGGAACACGTCAAAACGATATCGGTTGAGAAACATACCAAAAATTGATAGGTCAAGTCATGGTTTTCGTGTCTACAACCAATATTCGGCCCTCGACTATAACGATGCAGATGTAGATTAGCAATTATAATGACAAAGCACCATCAAAACACATTACATATAGGAACATGTACGGCGACAGGCATCATGTCAAACGCTAGCTACTAGTATTTACGTGACTTTTAAGAGGAACACAGTTTATCAATATTTGCGGACTGTCTAAGCACTGGCTTTATAGTCATTATCTAAGCTTTCCAGACCAAATGTTAGCAATTGTATAAGTCATGCAATAGAGGATGAAGACCTAACATCCTTTTCAGCGTTGTTATCGTCTAATAAACAATAATTTGTCGTACTGATGCGCAGTTATTAACCACTCAGGCCTCCGGCCTTCGTGGCTAATTACTGATTACTGCATATCAGTACTCCAAATGATTGTTTATTAAACGATAAACACCGCTGGAACGGATGTTATTTCATAACTAATACACTCCCTGAAAACCGGACCCTGTCCGGACAAGGGAAAAAATCGTTTTTTTGAGAGTTCCGATTTTCATGAAACTTATCACAGATTAAAATTTGCTCAGAATCGGACTTCTTGAATGACTGTTTAAATTGAAACAAACGAACATGAACCTGGGCAAGTAAATCGGCGCTAATTGGATGCGTAGTTACTAAATATGATCTATTGTTGTAGTAATTAAAACCTATTGAGATGTCGATATTTTGCTTTATTCATCTGAATGTTTGTCGTAAAATATTATTATTTCTGCAACAAAAATTATGCAATTATTCAAGCAACATTAATCGTAGACGGCGAATTCTACCATCACACTTACACGTAATTTTCACGCCTTAAAGATTACATGCGCGACCGATAAATGGTAAACAATGACACCTGTGTTGAGTTGATAATATCCTATCATATTGCCGAATCTCTGAACATTTTGACACTTGAACATGATATGAAGCGTCCGGTTTTCAGGAATAAAATATCGTTCAAAATCTTTAAGAAGCCGCCAAAAGCCGTCCGGAATCCAGAATTCTGAGAGTCCAGTATTCTGAGAGTTTTATACAATGAATTTAATAGAAGAAATTACGGGACTTCGAAAATCGTCCGATTTTATGAGAGTCCGATTTTCAGGGAGTTTACACCACATTTATTAATCAAAAGACAGCGACACCGACGCAGAAATTGGTGTATTTGCTTTAAATACCGGGTCATAGATAAAAGTCAAAGGTTCCAGTTCGGAGAAATAACGTGGACTTTTTAAAATAACAAAACATTTATCGTCAGTAATATGATAAAGCATTTAGCATTTGCTACAATGGATTTAAATAAAACTTCGTTATATATGCCTACCTCTCGTACAGCTCCAGCTTCTCAATCATACCGACGGGACGGGAACGTGCCTCTGGTCGGGTTATCGATAAGTTACTGATTTTTTTCTTCTTCAGAATTTAATGTTCAACGTGCGCCTTGTAACCGAAAAGTCGAGTTCGAGCTGTACGTTCCACTGGAGTGATTTTGCACGAATTCATTAACATAATCGGTATCGGCTTGTAATAAATCACGCCCTTACAATAATTTTGAAAAATCACAAGGATAGACCAATCACGTTAAAATTTATTACAATTTGATGGGGGAACAATTAGAAAATCCGTGTATATTGTATCAAAATTCTAAGATGACTTGTTCCGTTTGTCAGTTAAACGAAGAAGGAAATCAACTACAATGTATCTAAAATCTGCATAATAAATGTCCACGTTAAAATAGCCCGTTGCATTTCTATCTGTTTTTGTAATATTTAGTCATGTTAGAACTGAAATAATATCGTTTAAACCTTGTTTTTTTTTTATAAACAACTCTTTGTCGTTCAACTACTTAGTTATATACCATTCAGACCTACGGCCTTGATGGTTTATTACTGCGAATCAGAACTCCAAATCGTTGTTCATTTAAGAAAAAATATACGTTTTAGCGGTGTTCATCGTCTGATTAACCACGATTTTGGAGCTCTGATGCGCAGTAATATACTACGAAGTGCGTAGGCCTGAGTGGTGTATAACAAAGCAGCTGAACGACAACGAGTTGTGATTATTATCAGATGATGAACACCGATAAAATGGATATTATTTCGATTAGGCGCAATTTGCCGTCATTTATGGGTCGTAACGGCTCTCGAGTCAAAACGTTGGTTATTGCAGATTTTACAACAATTTGTTTCCTTCTTTGTTTTACTGACAAACAAACTGAGTCATGTAAGAATAGAGGATGAACACGACTGAAACGGATATTATTTGTTAAGAAACATATGTAGTAACGAAACATCGTGGAGCAGCCGTGGCGCAATGGTAGCGCGTTCGCCTCAGCATCGAAGGGCCCCGGGTTCGATCACTACCATCGCCATGTCGGTAGTGTCCTTAGGCAAGACACTATTTCCACATTGCCTCTCGCTCTTCGGGGTTGATTCCATCTGGAATGAGTCTCGAGAGCGATTAATATAAGTTGTAAGAACTTGTTTCGCAATCGAGAATAAATAAATTAGTATAACCGCCCCCCCCCCCCCAAAAAAAACAACATCTTGTATAGACAACTGCTTTCGGAAAAGAAACGTTGCTGATGTTAAATTATTTTGATATTGTTTTCATTTCAAAAGTGTATCACTGGATTATATTTTATTTATCGCACACTTATTAGATGTATGTAATAAAAATGTATCGTAATGATAATGCTCAATTTTCCACTGTATGTGATTAGTCGAGGTTATAGATGAATTGATGCTAAAAGTATACCTCATTTCGGAAAAGTAACGAATCGAACACCAATCATTTTTTCAGGGTATCTGCAATCAGCATTACAAGTTTCCCACGCACATCGTCGAACCATCGTTGAAATTAACGCAAAGATCGTAATGTTTATTTTGTAAACAAGCTGTATCTAAGCGATAGCTTGTGAGCACAAGATGGCGGGTAGCAACAAGCTATACCGCAGTGAATAAAACTGCGCGTTTTCATTGGTTAAAAATATTGGTTGCGGAACGGTCCATTATTGATGCGAGCATCAAAGTTACTTCTAAGAAGTGTTGTCTAGACAGTATATGTATATGCGTGCATATACTCATTCAAGTCAAACGCTGTGCTGTTTTGATGTTGGATGTGAAGTCTTTTAAGCAGTAAGTTTTCGTTTTCATTTATTTCTTTACTAAAATCAGGTATCTCAAGAGTATTTATTGAAAACAGAATTATTATTATTATCATTCGGGCAAAATGGCTAGATAATGTGCATAGTCGTGTTAGAACTCTTCCATTAAACATGGGCTTGAGTAAACCCATTATAAATGCCCGTCAGCAGGAGACTGAACTTTGAAACTCGTGAATGCTAGTACTTTATTGTATATATTCGTAAGAATGAAAAAGTTAACAGGTGGACCTAATTGTATCATCTACCAAACAGTTCATAAAGTCGCTTTGCACACGTCTCATAGTATAATAATAATAATAATAATAATAATAATAATAATAATAATAATAATAATAATGAATTCTTTATTTTAAAAAGGTAACATATTATGACATTTATACAGACATTCTATATTGCATCATATTTTCAATATGGCCTTCTTGTAATAGGATGGGGAAAAATAAAATAAAAAATCACAGTTTTTCGACGAACACTAAAACATAATTACTTACACACAATCAGTCCCACATAGGAAACGCATTACAGTAAGTATGCTAATTGAATGCAAAATCTAATAATATTGTATTACTGGTAGTTCTGATTTCAATAGAAATTTTTTGTAATGAATTTTAACTGATCGAAGACTTGGTAGATTTCGGATCTGTGAAGGAATATTATTCCAAACATTTTTACTACTATCACTATAACTATTTTGTAAGTAGTTTGTTCGACATATCTTCGTTTGAAGATGATTTTCAGAGGCTGAACGTAAGTTATAAATATGATTATTAGAAAAACCAAAAGATCAGATATATACCTTGGAGCTAAATTGTTTTGAGATTTATACACAAGTAAAACAGTATGATACTTACATCTCTGTGGAAAAGAAAGCCACTGTGGTTCTTGGAACATTTGTACAGACCTAGTTTGTAATTGTCTGTTTAAAATAATTCTTGCTCCTCTTTTGTGACTCTTAATTATCGTTTTTGTGCATGTTTGCCATGTCCCCATGCCGTACAGCAGTAATCGAATGTAGGTAATATATAAGCATTATAGAACATAAGTTTCATATCGTGCGACAAGTAATAATTAATTCTTTTTAGCAGTGCAAGTTTAGAGTTTAATTTAGACGTTACTTTAGCTAGTTGGTATTTCCATGATAGAAAGTTATCTATATAAACTCCTATATGGTTTTGAACAGTTACATTTTCAATCTGTACATTATTTACTTGTAATAGAAGTTCTTTTTTATCTCTCAATTTGTAATTAGTTGCTAAAATCATGCATTTGGTTTTAGCTGGATGTAGCGCCATATTATTTAAAACACACCAATTATTTATTGACGAAAGATGATTTTGAAGTTGGTTTTGTATATCAATGATATTATTTGATGATGCGTATATTGTGGTATCGTCTGCATACATTATTTGGGATATTAACGATATCATTAATGTATAATATATACAATGTAATAGAATAGGCCCTAATAATATATATAGCGTATATGTATACATGCGAACAATCCCCGATAATTACGAGAAATCACAGAGATGCCCGAAGAAATTCGCATCTATTTGAAATAAATGTTGTGTTATTATCCTTGTTTGTGCTCTGTGTTTTGACAAACCTATACTAGTTTTTCGGGATATTTTCAAATATATGGAGTCAAAGTTTATTTGTGGATTAATTGACATATAAACAAAGAAATTATGAATGTCGGAAAGCTGAAAATATTTTTCAGTATGCTGAACAAAGTCATAGAGTCACAATCTTTAGTCTAGGTTGCAATACCAGTATATTAACATAAACATGAATTAGCGGGGCTTAGATCGGCGCTAATTGCGCTAAAATTAGAAACCCGTTAATAAAAGTACGTTTACAGTATTCATTGACAAAATTACCTATATTCAAAGTTTGGTATAAAATCATTGCATATTTTAGCAAAGTGATCTGACAGAAAAATTTACAGAAAAGAAAGTAAGATAATTAACAAATAAAGCTATATAGGGTTATGATTCTTGGGCACTGCACTTCTTCCCTTTAATATCCTTTCTCCTTGTATACAATTGGAACAAATTTTCGTCAGTAGTTTTACAGTTATACTCCGCACAAGAAAATTCAAAATCATGGAAGCTAGAGTCATAGTTTGTGTACAGTGCACTTCCTCCCATTGTGCTCTACCACTGTATGACGTTTCAAGTAATTCCCTTGAATAAGTTTGCAGCTATGCTCCGGACAAGAAAATTCAATAAGGGAGATAATTAAAAACTATAAGAAAATGTAACAAAGGCAGATAATTACATAGGCAAGATAGATTTATGGTTCTTGGGCACTGCACTTCCCTTTAATGTACTCTTTCCCTGAATTATGCTCCGGACAAGAAAATGTAACAAAGAGGGATAATTTAAAAAATAAGCAATGTAGAGTTATGGTTCTTGTACACTGCACTTTCTCTCATCGTGCTCTATCACTGTGTGAAGTATCAAGTAATACCCCTTAAACACCTTTCTAGTTATGCTTCGGAAAACAAAATTAAAAAAAAGAAGTTAATTAAAAAATAAGACGATACAGGTATTGTTATTTGGCACTGCATTTTCTCTTAATGTCCTCTCTCAATGTTTGCAATTTGAACGAATTTCATTCAGTAATTTTAGAGCTTTGCTCCGGACAAGAAATTGTAACAAAGGGGTGTAATTAAACAATGAGGCTAGGTAGAGTTATGGCTCTTGAGCATTGCACTTTCCTTTAAAGTCCATTCTCAGTGTATGCAATTTGAACAATTTCGTTCAGTACTTTTAGAGTTAAGCTCTGGACAAGAAAATTAACAAGGGAGATCATCTAAATATTAGGCAAGGTAGAGTTATGGTTCTTGTACATTGTACTTTCTCCTATTGTGTTCTATCACTGTATGAAGTTTCAAGTAATTCCCTTGACAAAATTTGGAGTTTTGCTCCGGACAAAGAAGTCGGGACGGACGGACGAGTCGATTTCTAAATGACACCCAAAGTTCCTTCGGTGGCATAAAAATACTACTGAAACAAAATGAGATTTTTACTCGTTTAAAAGGAATATTTCCAAAGATACAACCAAAATACATGTATACTATGAATCAGTATAACATGAAACGTCTTTGTTTTTGCAGATCCCCAATGTTAGATACAACCACTACTCTTTTCTATCCCGTAGAATGCATTTTAAATGTGAAAGGGTTTCGGTTTAATATTTGGTTCAGGTGAAATATGCGACAAATTTAAAATAGATTTAGATTAGTTCACTATTTCAACTACAGCTCTCTTTTTACTTGTTCCTGTCTGTTAGATGAAAATGTATTTTAATTTTCATACTCCTTTGTATGTCTGCGGCATCGATGTTATTTTAAGTGCTTTCTTTTGTTTTAAATACTTCGAGAAAGGTTGTTCCAAACAGGAACGGTTGTAACATAACTTCTTCTTAACGATCCTAAAAGTAATGTAAATATATAAAAGTGTGCAAGCATGATTTGCACAGTGCACTAATACTTTCGTAGAAAATGATTAATTATTGCTGTGTGTGTGTGCGTGCGTGTGTGCGCGTGCGTGCGTGCGTGCGTGCGTGCGTGTATGTGTGTGTGTGTATCCTTTTTTTGTATGCCGTTACTGGTTTCATATTTTAAAATGCAGGTAAAATGAAACGAGCACACAGTGAAGTTGATGAATCTACCGACATTCCGTCGGACGAATTCACCATGATTGTAGAAAGTGCTGATAAACCTAAGGGAGCTTGCCAAGCAGTTATGCATGTACATTTAATTGACGATGACAAAGTTGGAGCAGAAGAAGAGTTAATAGTCACTGAATTTCCAAAGAAATTTAAAAGAGGTCACACAAACACCTTTAGCATGCACCAGTCGAAGGTAAAATTTTCATGTCAACTATTTAATGGTTGGTACGGGTTTCTTGCTTTACTTGAACAACATTGCAGAGAAATTTCAAAAACTGTGTTTAGCGTGTAGGATTACCTGATTATGTTTGTTTGAACTTTTGAACAAGGATAACACGAAGTTGCCAATTATTTACACTCAATATTAATTAAAATTTAGGATTTAATGTTCGAAGTTTTTCTTAAGAAAACACATGTTAGAAATAAAAATAGCAGTTCACGTTAACGCAAGCATCACCTTAAATAAACCTAATAAAACTTTTGTTTCACAACATGTACTGGGAGTAGATTGTATATAGATTCTATCCGCAGGTACAAAATGTCACTGGCGTTAGTATCCGTGGTGACACTATGGTTGGCTCAGCTGGCTGGAACATTGATAAATTGAAAGTTATCAACAAAAAAACCGGCCAGGAGAAAGTCGTTCCGATATTTACGAGTATCAAAGCTGGCAAAACGTACAAGTTTCTGGTCAATGACGTAGCATTACCACAGTTTAGCTCTGAAGAAGGTATGCAAATGTATCATAAAATACTTATTGGAATACTAAATGCCAAAAAGGAAATAATGACTTTATAATGTAATAATAACTCGGATACATACACAAAATATACATGGAAATGTTTTGAATATTTTATATTACATTATAAAATAATGAGATTATATATAACTATATTTAGCTTTGATATAATTATTGTAGGAAGGTACATGTCTTTAATACTTTTTAATGACCCGCAAACAGCTATTCAGTTCTCGAGGTGTATATACATTTTACTATGAAAACTACAATCGTTTGTTCAGTTAAATGTGTAATTTCGTTTACCTTTCGTTGAGTTATTGCCCTTGGATTACTTTTTCATATTATTTTGTGTCCGCGCTATTTCTCAGCAACCTTAGGCTGGAATTCAACAAATCTTCATTGAAAGCGTCATCAGCAAGGGGAGTTGCACACATTACCAGGATGTTCTGGATCAATAATTTTGCATTGATTTAAGGCTGTTTCACACAAAAAGGTTGCATCTGCGGGGGTGGGGGGTGGGGGGGGGGGGGGTGTGGGTCGGTTGACATGGCTCTTGTTATACAGAAGATTCTGAAATATTTAGAACATGTAGAGGAAAGATAAGCAAATGACAAATCATTTGAAACAGACAAAAACATGGATGTCTCTGAACAAAAATAATTGTTCAAATATTTTTTCTGAAGTACTGATCTTTGTATTCATTTTCAGTTAGATAATTTCCTATTTTTAGGCAGAAAATAGTTGAATTTCATTTTTCTTACATACATTCCACTACAATAAAAAGAATTAAACGTATCTAATGATAGTTTGATTTCCGAAAGTCGCAGATATACGGTTGCAGTTGGTTGATAAAGAGTGTGTTAAACTCTATTTGGTTGGCAAACTGCATGAACTATTTATATCTCAACGGAGTCTGCATTAGGTAGTTTACATCCCCGGAGATGCACATGGTATTTCATGTGAAATGGATTGTATTGACATCCATGATATTACAGAAGAAACCATAACAGTTATTTCGTAATGGCCTAAAATAAACCTATAGCTTTATGCTATTTCTAAAGGGTTATTGTATAACATTTACCGCCCTTACGTTACAAACTTTCGTACACATACTGAAAACCAAGATAGAGACATCGTTTTCAGTATTTGCATAAAAAATAGTTAATGTCTAGAAAATGACATACTTTGATTGAAATAATACC
Organism: Saxidomus purpurata; assembly: GCA_022818135.1. Lineage (NCBI taxonomy): Eukaryota > Metazoa > Mollusca > Bivalvia > Venerida > Veneridae > Saxidomus > Saxidomus purpurata. The sequence goes on from JAFMSR010000007.1 coordinate 35,018,789, forward strand.
AATTTTTATTTTAATTCGTTAACTGTTTGATTTGTCCTTTATCTTAAATTAGCGGACCGACAGAAAGATCTCGACGAAATGAGAGCATTGTACCAGTTAACTGAAACAAAAGTGCCTGGCGGGCCTCCATTGGTCGAAAGATTACCATCAGATGAAGAGTTTTCGTTTGGCTATAAATTAGAGATTGGATTAAAGCTCAAAGAGTATCAGGCTGATGCCAAACTTAGGATGTTTTTGTCAGGAGAATTCGATAAAATATCTGATATTCAGGAGGTTTATGAGGGGCTATTCAATGTATTTCCTGAACCTTCCAATCTAAACAGGTAACATTTATATTTAGAATTAACTTCAAAATACTCAATAATCAAACCAAGAGAAAAAAGGATATTCGATCAAAACAAAAAAAAATACAATATGTTCTATCAGCCTAAGCAACAGTGCATTTACTTGTCCAACTTTATTTGATTGCAATATTGCAACAACGGATGTGTTGAAATGAAGTATAATTCCAATTGCACTTACCTCATTAAATTCAACTGGCTTTATGCAATAGATGTACCAGTAATTACATTATTTTTAAGCAATCCTAAGACGTTACTAACTAGTTATGTGTCTAATTGTATTTACGCTTATTCTGGAAATGTCAAAGTAAACGTTTACTACCAAACAGTTGCAACTTTACAGTTAGTTGATGAAGTCCTTAAAACTTATAACCCAATAGTTTTCGAACTCTTATAGTTTAAACAGCTTTTACAAAATAGTCACGTGAAGTCTGGCAGTCATAATGAGCTTTCCATGTTATAACATTTGGTTCACTGCACTGTGTTTAGGAGTTTTTATTTGATAAAATCTCGGAGAACCGTTAACGGAGTATTTAAGAATGGAAAACGACATAAGTTAAGGGATGGCGCGTTGAACGTTCGTGTATCTATGTGACAAATCATAACAAACACAAAGCATTTGGTTTTAACTACAAAAATTACCGAAATTTGATTTTAAAATTCATGCAAAAACACTTACATATCAGATTTCCACCGTCTTGTACAACCGCCTTTTGATCTAGTTTACTAGCATTTTGATGCATATTAGCAATATTTGTCATTGCAAACTGGCGAGTAACTTTTCTTTAATTTATTTTGCAGGTGGCGGGATGATGTTTTGTTTGGGATGCAGCGCTTGATAGGTGTAAATTGTAATGTTATATCTCTGTGTAAAACGGTTCCAAGAAACCTGGCAGTCAGTAGTGAAGAACTGGAGCCTTTTCTTGAAAACAAGTCCCTTTCCGAAGCATTTAGGGAAAACCGGATCTTTATAATAGATTATAAAATAATGAAAACAATTCCGACAAAGCCTGGTTTTGTAATGACCGCTCCAATTGCATTGTTTTACCAACGTGAAGATGGCTACATCGTGCCGATCGCAATTCAACTGTTCCAGGAACCCAGAAAGAAAAATCCCGTTTTTCTTCCGAGCGACAACGAAAACACATGGATTTTGGCAAAGATGTGGTTCAACGTAGCAGATGCAAACTACCACCAGTCAATCACACATCTAGGCCTCACGCATTTAAAGATGGAAGGAATTGTTGCTTGTACACACAGGCAAATATACAAAACTCATCCCATATTCAAACTTTTGATGCCTCATTTTCTCTATCTTCTGGCAATCAATAGTTTTGGTCTTCCTATACTGCTTGATCGTGGCGAATACGTTGACAAACTGCTTAATTTGGGTAGCGATGGAATGAAAAACCTTATTGCACGAAAGCATAAGATGTGGAGAATGGATGTCGAAGGGACACTGCCATCAGAACTCAAACAACGAGGAGTGTACGACAAAACGTTGCTTCCACACTATTACTACCGTGACGACGCCATAGAGCTCTACAACGCTATACATGTGTATGTGGAAAAGTACCTTGACATTTACTACTCATCAGACAAAGACGTGGAGGAAGACTGCGAACTACAGGCGTGGAGGAAAGAGCTAGTTGCTCCAGTCAAGGAGCAAGGTCTCGCCATGAAGGGTGTGTTTGGAAAACATGACAAGTTTACCAGCAAAGAACAAGTATGCCTTACCCTGACAAGCATTATATCCATGTGCAGTACTCAACACGCAGCTATCAACTTCCTACAGTACGAAGAGTATGCATACCCACCAAACTATCCCCTTTGTCTTAGGGGAGTCCCACCCAAAAGCAAACTTCCTTTAGACGAGCAGGATCTTCTCCACAGTCTACCAGATAAAACAAAAACATACGATACCATGGTCCTAACACTAGTATTGAGTACAAGAGGATTAAACAAACTTGGCGACTTCGAGGTACAATACATCACTGATGAACGAGCACTGAAGGTGGTTAAGGAATTCCAAGCAGACCTTTCACGGATTGCTAAAGAAAATGGAATAAAGAACTGGAGCAGGTTTGCGCCATACACATGTCTGAATCCTAACAAAGTTCCAAACTCAATCAGTATCTAATTATATAGAGAATGAAAACTGGTGCTAAAAGTACGAAGTACGTTCGTGTCTAACGTCTTTGCTTCTCTTTATGTATGCTGCTGTAATAGTTAGTTGTTAAATAGCTCTCAATAATGTTGCTTTAGGTGTTGGTTTCATTTTTTTAATTATAATTGGACATTTGACTAAAAAAATACTAAATTGCTGTTAAATACGTATAATAGCTGACTGTATATTATGAATATAAATATTGTACTTGTTAATGCTTTTATCGCATTGTATTAGTCAACGGTAATATGTCACATTCTAATGTCTGAAGTTTTAGACGTCTAACGGCTTTTGCAGTTACGCTTTGACGTAATACATAATATTCGGAAATGCTCTACTTTTGAATGTATACAGAACGGGGACGTTAGTAGATAATGATTATAAAGAGGAAAGATGCCAATTAAATCAAGCGATAAAGAGAAAAGATACAAATATGTAGGAACGTACCTAGGACACGCGTATGTACATAACACATTTTTATGTGTCTGAACTGAAGAAGTTGCTATAAAATTTGGCAGTTGCAAATGAATAAGGATGAAATAGGGAAGGACTTCATAATTATATCTTTGCAGTCTGGTGTAGCGGAAGATATGGAGAATGTTTTCTATCACCATGTAAGTGCACCTACATACCCTCATGTCGAAACTGAACAGAAAGTTTGAGGTCCATGACTCAGTGGGGTTTATGACATCAGCCGAGAAGTAACCAAGTTTAACAGCAGTCTCGGACAACATTAGTTCGTGTTTGAGAAAATTATCATTGTCTGCCCTTCTGTTCAAGACTAATTAGTTTAGATGGTCTATTAGCGAAGCTCCTACTCTGAACAAGTTCTAATAAAATCAAATAGCAACTGTGACCTATAGATCTTTTAAAACGTTCTACAATAATTTGATTCAGTAAAATAGGTTGTTGTACGAGGCTAAATTTCAATAGTTTCTTATCACTTGATGGTAAACGTAAAATAATAGATTTTTAAAAAAGATCTTAGAAATATAATAGATTATAATGAGTTCAGTCACAGTATTAAAAGTTTATCTCCTTGGTTTTCACTTTCGTTCTAAGGAAATCAAATACAGTACAAGTGTAACTTCTTCCTGTCCTTAATTCTTTCATATTGTGAAATATTTATAAAGATTAAGAAAGAAATTAATGAAGTTTATTTCGTATCACTGGAAACGCAAATTCTCTTTACTTTTTGGCGTAGGGGAGGGGACGGGGGGATCTTTCGATGGTATAATTTAAAGTGAATTGTTTCGTTTTCAATTGAATTTCTATATGCATTTATTTGCAAGTATATATATGTACTTTTTTTCTTGATTGTAAAATTGATTGCCAATTCGGTGGAAATAAATTTCAAACTAATTTCTGACAAAAAAAACCCCAACAAACTAAATGGTATTTACAAAGTTACTAAAAAGTTCATATGATAACAGGAAACCCCAATGTCTATAGTTAGCCTTGAATTTATTCATTGGCGTAAATATAATAAGCACTCAGAATTCCTTAAATACAAATGCAGCACTTTACATTCAATGTATGTTTTATCTTAATGACCGAATTATTTCTCCGATCTAGACATGTATAAACTAATGCCTGTTATTGAGTATACATTTTAATTCAAACAGTAAATAAATAAGTCTCTTACCTTTTCATATTTGCATTCCGCTGTGTTTTAAAATGAAAACAATTATCATATAAAAAGAAAACAGACTTAAACCTGCTACTGAATAAAATAATATGACGAAGAGGCCAGCAATTTATTTGTATTAGTATTTATGCAAGCAGAAATACCTTCATTAGTTTCTGGTTTGGGCTATGGCCCCCAATGCTGTGAATAAGCCACACTGACCATTTAATGTCTTCATGGTAGTACAGGCAAGATCAATAGTGATCAGATTTTTGGGTCTATGGTCTTATCTGCATAGGCATCAATCTAATGTTTAGGTGAAATCAATCCACACTGACCACTGCTAAATGGCCATATTATTTCAGATAAGAGTTGTATCAATAATGCACCATGGGCAGTTTATAGTTCACGCCAGGGTTATAACAAGTAGAAAAGTTGCTGCGGATCGCAGCAAAGAAGATAGCGTTGCCCAAATGATGATGACTTGTATTAAAGGCAGAACTGTATTAGACTTCGGAACACGATTTTGAGACGTTAAAAAACAAGAGAGAGAGACATATTAAATCGACTGATTTTCTTCACTTGACTAGAACTGCCAACAAGAGTAGCCATATTGACCCTATATCGTCCACCTGAGTGCATGGCCTACTTATTACACAGTGTGATCAAAATCAACCTTGATCTATATGTGTCCCAGATTTAGTTAGGTTATCACCAAGACCGGAAGATTCTGGCTAATTCTCATAAAATTAGTTATAAGATGTGACTTTTAGAGCAATAAAAAGTTATCTCTTGAGCTGATCTTGTTACCTAGTTTTGGATCCAAGGTGACCACCATTCCAATATAACATAGACAAACATTTTGACCAATGTTCATTTGATTGGCTATAAAATATGGCTTTTAGAGTGTTTACAAGGTTCTTCTTTAATTTGACTGTGTGACCTACATTGTAGTTTCTATATAACTCCAGATGATCCAGATTCAAACTTGACCTAGAAATCATTGAGACAAACATTTTGACCAATTTACATGATGGTAGTCTCTAGAATGTGGTCGACAATATAATCACATGCATACTCTTAATATACTTTACAACTTTAATACAGGGGTTGATTGATTAAAACCAAGGAATAGAAAGAAGCAAGGTTTTTTTTAGTTTCAAATTACACTGAGTCTTGCAATTACGACAATATACCCGTCAAATCCCTGGTTGCAGTGTTTAGAGTGTTATAATAATTGTTTATGACTACAATAACTGTGCAAAGACATATATACAAAATTTATACAAGTATATTAAGTGGAAGTGTATTTTACCGTTATTGCAAGGAAAACTTTGTGGCATACAGACTGTAATATTTCTCAGAGTAGTAAGTATAAGATGGTGTTCTATTTAATCATTTGTTTTACAATATGTCAGAGTTTTTCTACCTAGAGTAAAAGAGCAAAATCTAGAAATTTGTGCAAAGGAAAGTTTCCAAAGGAAACGGATGCTCCCGCTTTGTGCTTTTCAGTAACATGCAAATATGAAAACACTAGCGGATCCGGGGGGGCGCACCCGGCGCGCGCCCCCCCTAAAATTCCCCAACCTTACATAAATATTTCAGTATAAATTTATATTTTCTGTTTCCGAAATCGGTATCTTAAAAGTATCAAAAACACGTTTTAAATGCAGGAAAATGCACGAAATGGCACCCTCGAAAAAAAAATTTTCGGGGGAGCATGCCCCCCAACCCCCCTAGAGAGTGCCTCCCTATCTTTTAACCTCTGGCTACGGCCCTGACATTGTTCATTGCCATTCAATTATACATGGTATTTATACACTCGCTCGCTCCACCATTATTTAGTGTTCGATTACTTAAAAACAGAGAATAAAACACAGTCATAATTGCCGTCTTATAAGGCTTGAGCAGAACTAACAAATGGCAAAAAAGTTACGCCCCCCCTAAGACCAAATCCTGGATCCGCCCCTGGAAAATGTATAACGACTATCATACAGGTGCACACATGTGTTTCTCTGAACTATTAAGTGCAAATGTGGCCATAATCGAACTTGACCTGTAAGATGGATATTTACGAATGTAAATTGTATATAGTGGTCATCTGTAGTGTGCATAGGCTATATTCAATGCATTGTTACTGTACTTTCTATGCGAATTTTAAATTTTAAACATTTTTCCTGACCGTCATAATGGGGAGAAACAGTCCCGCAAAGATCGTAATGGCGGGTCTTTCAATTTGGAAAAATTTTTGGTGGTAAAAGACTACACCACGGAAAGCACGAAACGTACTGGAAATTTCCGCCGATATGAACAAAACAATATAAACAAAGAATACTCAGAAGTCGGTAAAACATGAGCGGGCCTATATACACTCGTTGAACTAATATTGAATTCTATAGTTTCTATTACAGATGAAAACGTTCCGATACTGCTCTTAGTGCTCAATATTATTACTTTAACAATGAAAAATCATGTTTGGTTACACATGTACCAAATGCAGATATTTTTAATACTGAAATGATAACGCTATTGTGTGTTTGTCATATCGGCGAAAATTTCTGGTACGGTCGGCCTTTTGTGTGTTCTGGTCTGGTCAGGTCAGGGTTTTACCACATACCTCAATATTCACCGAAATGAACTGTTATTTGCCGAAAAAGAAATGTTTAATATAAAACACGATTATTCATCATTTTTATCATTAAACTATTCTGTGCCTTTGTAGCAAATTTAGAATACTGCACTGTTTACCAGTGGAATTTAGTTCAATGTCAGTAACTTCAACGAAGTCTTTTCAGTATCGAAAACGAATTTATTCACTACTACCGATACGGTGATAAATTGATCATTGCCACCTCACCAGTGACTTCCAGTTACATTACCCCAAACATGCGTTGCGCTGAGGCGCAACGCAATAAGATATCCTGCAGAGCAGTCATTTAGATAAAGGTATGAGACGCCTAAATCGGTGAAAACCGGAAGCAGGTTATTTTGTCTAGGGAACATGCAGACCTACACTATGTGTTTGATTGCTGATTGGCTGAAACTAAGTGGATGCATACAAGAAAAATTAGTTTGAAATAATCGCTGCATGATAGATCACAAATGAAATATGAAGAGAAAAATCTGGATATAAATTATAATCAGAATATTTGGTATTTGAAAATACTGACATATTTGGTCGGTGACCACTAAAACTGCCACAAAAATGGGGGTGGTGTCATTGAGCTCCAAATTACTGGCATAAAGTATTGGATCACATGTATAAATTTTGTTATTTTTATGTGGGACTAGGATGATTCTACAAAATAAAGTTCATTTCAGCAGTCGGTGAGATTTTGGGTAGTCGCACCGGAAGAAATCCTTATAATGTAAGTCTATGGAAATGTATTTAGGCGTCTCATACCTAAACAGTTACTAGGGAATTCCTGGCAAATGTGGGTCTAAATTACAGAGTGTACGGAATGAAAATAATGTTGATTCTGTGAAATATGTTTTATATAAATTTATGACAGGCAAAATCACTAGTGATCAGATTTTTGGGTCTATGGTCATGTCTGTGTGGCAAATCAGAGTGACTCTATCGGTGAAACGATATTCGGGAACCGTGTAGCCAATCAAAAGTTCTCGATGGACCGGTTTATTCTACGGGTATTGTGCGGGCCCAATAAAATTATCGCCAGATTTTTTTTTAGAATATGGAAAGTGTTTAGACAATGAACTACGATGTTTAAATGTTTTTACTTTCATTCATAAATAGCTATGAAACTACTGTAGTCTTTGTTTTACAAATTGAATAGCCAAAATGCGTTTTCGAGTGCGGTACGAAGTCTGTCGTTGAAATTTAATGTACGGGAATTTGCCGATTACTTATAACAATTAACACCTGTATAAGTACATTGTACTAATAGTATGACAAAAACGATTTTAAACAGCAAATTCCTCATATATTCTTGAACATTTTCAGTCCTCAAATAGGCCCGCAGAATTCCGCACAATAAACACTTAACGGAAGCATCTAAAGTAGCCCCTGTCAACCGGCACTCGTCACCGGCACACAGGGATTCTGGCAGAGTGGTGGACATCTCACACCGGAGGTCTTCAGTGATGCGCTGGTAAACAACAAACGGCCCTTGTCAGAGTCACCCCCTCGTCGTCAGCTGAGACCCCGACAGTTACTAGGTCGATGTACCGAAGTACAAGTGGACCGAAGTCCTGTTGTGTGTGTTGACCTAGTTTCCGTCGAGACCCCAGGCCTGCTCCGCGACGTGCACGCCACGAGGGGCAGAGAGCAGGATAAGATTTCTGATTTGATTTGAAGGTGATTTTATCAAGGACCGTCCAAAAACTACATATGTAGCTTATTTCTTGGATGAGTCCCCGGCATGTCTCCCATCATGCCTAGAAAAATGAATTTGGATGCCGAAAAAGGAGAAATTTACCTGACCCCAATTTTCAGTCAGTATCAGCTAGCTTTCCTGGTGAGATATCCAATGAACATTCGACAGCCTCTACTCTGGTGGTAGTGGTTAACTCAGGCCTCGACCACGGCCGCAGCACATACAAGGCCTACTGGCATCTCTCTGCTCGAATATGCGAACGCCCCACTACGGGTACATAAGGCACCGGGTGCCATTTCGCACATCCTTGCACAGTGCCAGAATTGGCACTGCTTGAGAGACAGTCAGTATCCAGTCTGAACCAATGTTCACAGCCAAAACTAGTCGCCTGTGCCCATCAGCCCAGCCCTGAAGCCCAGCCTCAAGTGGCCCTATCACACAGCAGGTGCTCAAGAAGTCATCTCACGACAGAAGTTCGCTGTCTAGCAGTGACTGAAAATGCTTCTCAAGAGACACCGCATGCTGAGAACCCTTCGCATTCACTGTCGAGAGACTTGGGTGGGTTAAGACAGAGACGATACCTTCGAACGACCCCACCCGGGCGGCCAAAAAACACGACTAGGCGTAATTTAGCTCCACCCATGGCATGGGTGGGCCAACTAACAAAAAAGGTAAGCTAGCTCACCACCCACTCCAGAGCTCCCCAGATTGGGCGGGTCAACCTAAGTTAGCACACCATCCATTCCAGGTTTCCTGCTGCATGATGCGACCCCAAGAACTAGAGCTGCCCCACACATGATGCTACTCTGTAGCCCTCTCTGTCCTTAGGCTTCCCAGAGCACATGCTGTCAGTCGCTCATCTTCCTTCTCCCCAGTTCCACTGGCTAAAGTCCCAAAAGTAGGTCACCCACGCGGCCAATTCCGACCTAGATGTGAATGACCCAGTATGATAGAGTTTTGGCTTTCCAACGTGTAGTTATACACTCTGCTGGAGGTATTATATCTGACCCTTATATCGGCCAGACTAGGGCCATTAATTGCCTGTGCAGATGTTTAACTCTGACCAGTTATAATTATAGTTCAAAATTTTAAGATCAAAATATATGAATTAACCAAATTTATAACTAAAAGTTTTTAATCTGTTGTTATTGACCATAGTGTTAAACCATGAAAATAGTTTTTGACTATCCTTCTAAAAATTGAGAATCAACTCAATTTGTAAGGTATAAAAGATTCAGTAACAATATTCAGGATTGAGCTTGACACTTGTATTTTCATAACCTGCTGTGACAAATGTATGTGAATTCTTGCACAAAATTGTATTCTGGATCGTAAAATTATTCTTCACCTGAATTAACTTCTGTTTTGGAATTTAATATACCTCATGCAAACAGAAACATACATTATATTTTTCATATATATGTATATATATACGGTCACCTGTATATAGTGCGATCTGTCTAATGCGGTTAGCAGCGAGCTAAAATGGCTTAAAGTCTCCGCTACTTGGCAACTATCAAACTGTATGAATTACGTATTAGTACCATGTTCAACAAAAATATCATTTTATTGGATATGTCTAATATGTGACATACATGGAGTTATTTTAACAAGTTATTATACCCTCGGTTGTTTTTTTTGGATGCTTTATGTCTGAATTTAAAAACCTACATAAAGGTCACCTGTTTATTATGGTCAGTTTCATTTAGTTGCTTGGATGACTGTTACAGACAGGTTAGACTGTATAAATCACTGAACAAAATGGTGCAAAAGATTCCTGTTTTCTTAAAAATACTTACTCTTTAATGTGATAGATTATCGAATTTCAACAATAATTAAAAAACATTTTACTAAGTGTTGTAGGTATGTGAAATATGTCTCAAATTAGTTTGCACTAGCCTGTATACAGTAGCTTCAGCTGACTTTAGTTTCTAATCGTGCATAAAACTTGTTTCTCACAAGAAAATGCACAGTATATAAGCTTCTGATTCATGAAATAGAACCTTTTTTAGTTCATATTACAACCATCAAGAAATACATCTGTCAGTGATGATAGAAAAGTGATGAGCAGTATTAGTATTACACATTAAAAAAAGAAGTCACAATAGATAAATATCTTAGACACCTTTTATCACAAACTAATGAAATTACATTGTACCAGTAATCATAGGCACATTAAATGCTTAAACTGAAGTTTTCTTGCTTTCTTCATCATTTTTATTCTCACAGAACATTTAACGGATAGTATTACCAGCTAATAAGCCCCCATGATGTGAGGCTGACCACTGATTATTTTTATGGCAAATTAATTAGATAAGCATAGTAGGATGCATGTAGAGTTTACAACTCCACTGGCCACTACATGATTGAGCAGTTCCAAACGGCTTATTCTGCCGGGTGATAGGTTTTCTTTTGGCATCATCCATGGTTTTAATTATAAGATAGACTATTTTATCGTCTGTGAACAGTCTCACTTTACCGTTGACACTATCAAGAAGGTCATTTATATATGATAGGAAGAGGCAGGGGCCTAATACTGAGAATCGAACATATGAAAATTAAGCATATATTTCCCCTGCTCCATGATTGTCATTCTTTACTGATATACACTAACATATGCGACTAGGGACCTCTGAAATGCTGCTACCCCTAAAGTTTGACTTAATAGCCAGGGTCTCGTAACAATATGGTAGTATTTGGCCTTTTCCGTTCCGGAGTTACTTCCCCTTATATTTCCAATTCACCATTTGCTTTGAAAGAGAAAGTTGAAAATCAATGCTAGTAATCTGGGTACTATTATATTACCCAGTAGTAATCAAGCCTGGTATGGTTTAAATGTGGTTTTAAGTAGTAGTAATTACAGGGGTAAGTTGATATTTATTTACAATTTTTAACCTGACACGCTCAATACAGTATATTAAATTTTCCACAGACTACAGGTCTATCAATTAGATACAAATGATTTCAGAAATGATTGGTCACTTTCAAGGATCATCTATTAAATTAAATATTGGATGACAAAAAATAAATCTGCACTCTGTCTCTCTGTCCTATACATGTATCTCTAAACCCCTCACGCATGGCCATAATAGTTTATTATTGACTGTTTGCCATCAACAGAGAAGAAGAAGAAAAAAGGGAAGGTGCCAAAGTACCCGTAGAACTTAAAGCTATATATCTATCTAAATTATACGATACTTTTTATTATCATAATTATGATGATAGTAAATGTATCTCCGGACACCAAGGCACCCACAAGAAAATTAAACCCTGTGTAACAAACACTACACTACACCTCTACGACCCAGGCTGCTGGCTAATATTATCTTCGCCCTTCTCCCGAAAGATAAATGGTTTCAGTAATATAATAATTGTCCCAAAGTCCTAGCAATGAAATAACCATACTTGTCCCTCTGCCACTCATGAACAGAACTGATTTGCCCTCTTTTATATGTTTAAAGATTATGGGTAATATTGAACATCTCATTCATTAGATTAACCCATTTTATCAAATCCATACAATAATGTGTTTAGTATATTTCGTTGTTTAGTTCATAGAATAGACCACTCTGAAATAAGTCGTTACACATATACAGCACGAGACATCGTGTTTGTAAACTAATCAATTTGGTGTTGCGCAGTCATTTCTTTTGATAACAAGTAAGTTATGTGGGTCCCCTTTTATTCGTTAGTGATTAAGTAAAAGATAATGTTTGCAAATTTTATTATCAGTAGTCATTGAAGCGTAACATAGTTGTGAGAAAATAACAGAAGCATTACTAACAAAGGTTAAACAATAGACCTAAACAACATAAGCGACGTTTCTTTGTGTATCACTAAACACTTTTAAGTGAGTAAATTTTACCTACTGCTATCTATATATTTATGTAACTTTTATGTAAAATTCCCGATATGCGGTGTAGTTTAACAATTGTTTAAACGTTTGTTATTGCATAATTTATAAAAAAAATATACATCTTCAGAAAATTCAGATAGTAACCTTTCTAATAGTATATTTCTCCAGAATATCTAACAAGAAACCATGTCTGAAAGACAGATTAAAATATAGCATTTTCAACAGATATTCTGCATATACACAAAATCCACGTTGTGCAGTTATTAACATGATGAAAAAAAATGCAGCAAAGTTTTATCTATGAAATTAATGTGTATGAATTAGGGATGGGAACGAATATTCGAATATTCGAAAATCGGCCGAATATTCGAATGCGAACATCAAATTCGAATATTCGTAAATTATTATTTTTTTTTAATAGGTAGCAATCTAAAGAATGCTAATTATGCCGAATAAAACCGTTTGTTCTGTATTGTTTGTTTAGAGCGTGTCAAAAATTTCCCAATTAACACGAAAATTGCAATGCATAATTGACAGGGGGGCATCGTTACGGATTCGCAGTTTGCATCAGGTGTTATTGTGGTGACTTTTTATCTTTTGTTCATTTTATTTGTCGCCTGTTTTATGTAACAAATTTTAAAAGTTGTTTATCTCACAATGTTCCAGGATCAACGTCATGTTTACCGTAACGAATAACCAATCACGCTTATACATGTATTAACTCAACTGATATAACTCTTTCGTTGTCCAATCATTCAGAATAACTCAAATATTTTCCTTTAATAAATATGTTTGAAATTATTTTTAACATCCTTACTTTAAGTTTGATCTTCGCTAAACGATATTAATTTACTGTACGCTCTATCAATTAACATGCCTCCCTCGCGTGTTTGGACTTATTTCACGCGATCTGCTGATAAAACACAAGCAACATGCAATCTATGAATACATGTATTAAATCATTGAACTGTTTATTGCACAGTTTAACTTGCAATGTTTTATTTCTTCTTCAAATTTCCACAATCAACAGAATCATGCAACAAGAGGGCCATGATGGCCCTATATTGCTCACCTAAGTACCAGTGCACTTACCTAAGGAAGTCACTTGTTGCTAAAGGGAAATAGTAGTTGCTAAGGAAGTCACTGGTTGCAAAAGTCACTGGTCACTTGTTCCTAGATGAATTGACTGGTTGTGAAGGAAGTCATTGGTTGCTAAGGAAGTCACTGGCTCCTAGGAGAAGTCACGGGTTGCAAAGGAAGTCACTGGTTCCTATGTGGACTAAGTTGTTGCCACGGAAGTCACTGGTTGCTAAGGAAGTAAATTTGCTCGAAGGGGAAGTCACTGGTAGCTAAGGAAGTCACTGGTTGCACAGGAAGTCAGTGGCTGCTAGTTAAGTGGCTGGTTGCTATAGGAACTCATTGGAAGCCAGGTTTTTGCTAAGAAAGTCATAAGGGAAGACACTGGTAGCTAAGGAAGTCAGTGGTTGCTATGGAAGTCAGTGGTTGCTATGTAAGTCACTATTGGAACTCATAGGAAGCTAGAGTTTTCCTAACTCTAACTATATACAGACAAAGAATCCCACAGGCATGGTCAATTTTGACCCCAGGGTGACACCCGGAGCGAGGTCAATTTTGATTAGGGGGAACACTCCTGGTAGAGTTAAACCAGACAATACTACACACCAAATATCTAAATTCTTGGTCTTGAAGAGTTTTCATGGAAACAAATAGGAAGAACTTTTAAGATCTTCTTCTCTGAAACCACAACGCCTAGAGCTTAGATATTTAGCATGTAGCATTGCCTAGTTGACCTCAACCAATATTGTTCAAATCATGACCCCTGGATCAAAATTGACCCGGCCATGGGGGTCATTGATTTTACATAGGCTTATATAGGAAATGTTTTAAATATCTTCTTCTCTGAAACTGCAAAGCCTAAAGCTTAGATATTTGGCATGTAGCATTGCCTAGTGGACCTCTACCAAGGTTGTTCGAATCATGACCCCTGGTCAAAATTGACCCTACCCGGGTTGGCACTTGATTTTACATAGGTTTCTATAGGAAAAAATTAACAAATCTACTTCTTCAAAATCACTAGGCCTAGAGCTTAGATATTTGGTATGTAACATTGTCTAGTGGTCATCTTCCATCTTTGTTCAAATCATACCCTTGTGGTCAAAATTAACTTTGCCCGCTGGGGTGGAGGGGATGGAGGGGGGATCCCTTGTCTTTATGTAGAGTTATAGGAGAAACCTAGCTTCCAATGAGTTCCTATAGCAACCACTGACTTCCCTAGCAACCGGTGACTTTCTTAGCAAGCAGTGACTTCTCCTGTCAACCAGTGACTTCCCCTTTGAACAAGCGACTTCCTTAGCAACCAGTAACTTCCTCTAGCAACCAGTGACTTCTTCAGCAAATATTGACCTCCTTAGCAACAACTGAGTCCCTTAGCAACAAGTGACTTCCCCTAGCAACCAGTGACTTCCTTAGCAACTACTGACTCCATTCAGCAGCAAGTGACTTCCTTAGCAACTACTGACTCCTTTTAGCAACAAGTGACTTCCTTAGGTTAATGCATTGGTACTCAGGTGAGCGATATAGGGCCATGATGGCCCTCTTGTTTACATATACCATAGCTATTGAAGGTTTATTTAATATTTCAGTAAAATTTGGATGGATCAAATCAGTCAAATATCAACATTTAGAAAGTCTTAAAAATGGCATCTCCAAGTGATTTATCTCAGACACAAGACTCGGATGAAATACAAGAGATACACTGCGAACAATGTGAAAAACATGCTGGCACCTATGAGGTGGCTCGAGGATTTTGTGTTGACTGTGTGGAATATATGTGTACAACATGCCTAGTTTATCACAAAAGATATGTACCTGGGCATATACAATTAAGCAATGATACCATGCCACAAGACTTTTGTTTTGAAAAATGTACGAGCCATCCAAATCAGTTGATCAAATTTTACTGTGAGATGTGTGAAACCTTTGCTTGCATGGACTGTAAAACAAGTAAACATCAAACCTGTAAAAAGATTGCTCATTTATCAACAATTGTGAAAGGAGTCGAACATTGTAAGGAATTGCAGGATCTGACCGTCAGTATTGACCAGATATCTTCCGAATTAGATGAAACAAAGGAACAAATTGATTCTAATGTAAAGTATATTGACACACTGGAGGCAGACGCAAATGGTGCAGTAGTAAAACACACAGATGATCTCATAAGAAAATACAATAGAGAGCAACAAGCAAGTATTGAAGAGTTTGATAAGAGAATGAAGGAAATCATTGAAAATCTGAGAAGAGAAAGACAGGAAAAGGTCGAACTTTCAGCAAAACAGCAGCAACTATTTGAAAACAAGATAAGAAAAGCAGAAAAGGACACAAAGAGGAAAGTTAAACAGACAAAGAATTTAGATGACACCAAACTACAGTCCCTTTTACAAAAATGCACAACTCTGAAGACAGAATTAAATGCTCTGAAATCAGACATAGATCAAAAGAAGAAGATTATGCAAAGATGTCAAATATTCATGAAAATGAAATCTGCAAATAAGGCTGTTGAACAACTGCAACAAGAAATGCAACAACTACAAAGAAACATTGAAATACAGCCGTATAAGGTTGAAGCTTTAGCAAGCGAAGCAACATCTGAGCAGCTTGAAGCAAGAAGCAAGTTTTTCCTGTTGAAGAATGTCCATAAATCCAGTCAAAAGAAATCTGCAGTCTTCCGTTTTGAGATAAGGCTACACCAATATGGAATTACAAGCATGTGTTTGCTTTTTGAGGAACACGTTTTGGTGGTCGATAAAAACAAAGAAGCTCTTTTAGTTTTCAAAGATATTCAAGTAAAATCATTTGATGTGGTAAAACTGTCTTCAGGGCCAGAAGATATAGAAAACCTTGAAAAAGACATGGTTGCCATCACTATTCCCAATCTTGGACTGGTAACAATTCTCACTTTTTCACAAAAATCATTGTCTGTTATAAACAAAGAAGAGATAGCAGTTGGACGGTCTTGTTCTGGAATTGCATGTTGTCAAAGAAATCTGGTCATTTCTTTCCTCCGTCCGGCAAAGATTCAGGTATTTGACAGGTATGGAAAAGTCTTAATTACATTAAGCACTGATTCCGACAACATGCCTCTTTTCACATGTCCTCGACATATGGCAGTCAGCCCTGACAACACAATGTTATATGTGTCAGACTCGTACAGAAACAGCGTTACATGCATGGAATTTGACGGGACTGTTGTGGGCATCTACAAAGACAAAGAGCTCATTAAACCCGCAAATCTTACAGTGGATTCAAATGGGTCGGTGTTTGTGTGTGGCCTGGGCTCCAACAATGTACATCAGCTGTCACATGACCTTGCCAAAGTTACAATACTTTTAGACAAAGCCAATGGCATCATAGAACCAGGAAGTATTTCTTACAACCAGAAAGAGAACAAATTACTTGTAGGCGTGAAGAAGGAAAGAATCAAAGTTTTCAAAATTTCACAGTAACGTACACCTCAATTTAAAACAGTTAAGCCACTGCAAAATATGAAAATTTATGTGGACACTAAAATTTACAGTGATGAGCGTATTGAAAGTAATCGGTACATACAATCAAATCAATTGTTACTCTCATCAAAAGGACATGGCGGCAAAACATTTTAGTGCAAACCTGCATTCAAGCAACAGATGCCAAAAGTACTTTATGAATATCTGACAGGTACATTGTATGTCAACAGCAGTCAGTTGTTTTACACGCCAGTGTGTCAAGTTAAAGCTGCTCTTTATCTACCCCACTAACTGCTGCCAATAAAAGCAGGAAAGAAGACCTTGCATGTTTTAGTATGTGTAGCTCAAACTGAGTATTGAACAATTGGACATGTTTTACTTAATTTGAGGAATTATTTTTGGAAAGTCTTGAATTTCTGAATTTTCCATTTACCATGTTTACAAAAGCAAAAATTATTTCATATTTAATGTATTATTAAATTACTTTTGTTTATTGGCTCTAGTATTCATTAAATACTGGATGTAATAAAAAAGGAGGAGAATATCATAAAATTGAAAGACAGGGCCTGGATTTCCAAAGTCAAGGCCAACTTATTGGACCAGTCCAAACAGAGATTGCTGACGAATGATAGGGTGTTGAGAAATCTGAGCATTCTGATTGGCTAATACGTTCAGCTGTTTAGTTTCTTTGAAAAGAAAAATGTTGCCATCTTGAAATTTGTTGAAATCAGCTTGAAAGTTTAGATGGCAAAAAAGAAACTCGATTTTTAATCAATTTCTGCCTGAAAATCCATTTAGAAGGAAAGAAAAAGCTCTAACTAGGAAATTGAATACCAACATCAATATGTTTATTTCAAAAATGAGTATTTTAGAAGTATTTTTATTTACAGATCTGCATGTTACTGTCTGTTTCTGACAATTTACTGCCAGTAAAGATGATAGTCCAAATACAATGAATCATTTTTAGTTTGTGTTTATTTAATCAAATTGTCATTAAATGAGTGATTTGTTATAGGCCCTGTCATTTGTCTTCTGGCACTTGTATTAGCCAATACAAATGCCCTCAGACAAATAACAATTATTAATAACAAACATTTTAGAGTTGATGTAAAACAGAATGTTATTGGACGAGATTGAATAAATCAGTGTCAAAACTTCTTTGTGATTTCTCAGATGCCACCCATGTTGCCCGTGTTGTAATGACTTCCTTTGAAACAATCCTCTTATAGAATTAACATCTTAATAAACAAGAAAATTGATCCAAGGTAAAATGCAGATAAACATAGTCCCCACGTCTACAGTATTGACCTCCCTTGTTCTGATTTTGTCAGCCATATTGGTAAGTAACTTTCCTTAAAGTTAATTGGGAAAAATCTACTTAACATGCAATTATAAAATAATCAGATTTATAAACATAATTGATCCATATTACTGAGTAATTCAGGTCAATGTTTGGTAGTATATTTAAATAACAAACAGGGGAGAGTACCTATGAGACAGATATGTTATTGCCTCTTAGATTGATCTCTCTTTGATCATGAGTATATACGAGTCAGATACGTTTTGGCAAAATATAATACATACAATTTTAAAGTACCACATACAAGTATTTACATAAGTGGTGAAACAGACAGCATGAAAAAGAAAATCAATTGGACAGTCCTTATGTATCACATATTTTGTAAAAATAATAAGATTTAAATGTTTACTTTAGTATGTAACTATATTAGTTGACTGAAAAACATTTGTGAGGAAAATGTGCAAAATATTGTAGAGTTATATGTATTGTGCCGACATGATTAGTGAAGCAGGTTTTTTTCCATCTACATCTGGATATGAACCCTGTATGCACTGTACCTCACCCAAGCTGCTTACTGGGGCGTCTTTGTGTAAACTTTGATGGTCAAAGCTACACATGTAATCCATTCACTTTTTAAGTTAAGGTGCCAATACTGAGTTAAGCAATCTCTTTTGATAGCTTGTTTGTTTTTGGAACTGAAATCAATCAGAAGTATCGTAAAATTGTACATGATATTGAATAATCACCCATCATTAAAATGCGATGAGACTTAACCCCATCCGCCATATTTGTTTCCATCCGCCGTATTTGTTTCCATCTGCCGTATTTGTTTCCATCCGCCATATTTGTTTCCATCCGCCGTATTTGTTTCCATCCGCCGTATTTGTTTCCATCCGCCATATTTGTTTCCATCCGCCGTATTTGTTTCCATCCGCCATATTTGTTTCCATCCGCCGTAGGCTTAGCAGTGGTCTTTGTGTGTGCCCGATGGGATATAATATGTACACAGCTCGAGACATATACATCATATAAGTGCACAACTTGATAAACCAATCGGAAAGCAAGAATTTTGGTTATGGTATTATACAAGATTTCTCTCTAAACTAATTATTTTGGAATGAGAGACATTAAATATAACATATATATACTTCATTTATTTATATCCCAAATATACATAATTTTGATAAGAGTGGCAGTTTATATTATAGCATTACATAATGATTTTATTTTGCAATCCAATGGAAGTTTTTTTTTCCACTTTCAAAGATGTACCAGTTTATGCAATTTTAAACCGAGATTTGTTCAGCTAAAATATTTTCGACTGTTTTTCTTAGGATATAAGTTTTGAAGATATAAGTTCATTTTAGAAAGACCCCTTTTAAACAATGTTTGCTTCAACTTTGCTTTAGGTTGCTTTTCAGCTTCCCAAAGGCTTTGGTTACTGTTTGACTTTATTAAACTTGTGCATCTTACTCCCTCTTTCTGATAATGATTTACCAAATAAAATTGTTTCATTGCTCCAAATACAACCACCACAAGCAAATAAATACAATTTTATTTACCTTAAACTGGCTATATAACAAAAAGGTTGCTTCAATAAGCAAAAACAAAAACAACCAGCAGTTAAGTAAAAATATACAGCTTTAAAGGCACTTTTCAAGAATGCTAAGATATTCAAGTACTATTCAAGGACTGATTGAAATTCAAGCACTTCTAAAAATTACTCTGATATTTTTGCACTTTTCAAGATTTTCTCAAGAATGTTTCTGATATTCAAACATTTTTCAAGGATTTCTTGAAATTAAGTCTTTTTGACATGACCTTGAATTAGACCCGCTTTCATATGTTGGAATAAAAAAGCCCTGGTGCAAGATAAAGGAATCTGTTCCCCACAGTATGATTAAACAACTTTCAATGGATCACAATCAGTATCAGTAACCAGAATGCTGGTTTTACTCTCAAAACATTCTTCTAGTTTAGATTTTAACACAGTCAAATATCCGCGCTCAGTATTGCTGTGGTCACAGAGTATCACAGAGGAGCCATTGTACACTGCATGCAGAACTTCATGATGCGACATTTCACCCGTGACATAGAGATCTGCCGTTACATTACGTAGAACACTTCCTCCCGATCCCGCACAAACTGCTACACTCGATACAGTCTTAACATCTGGAAAGGTAAGGATGAAAATTTTATTTGTGCATACATTAAATTTGTACTTAACAGATATAGAAGAAATCTATTAGGCTATTTTTAGTATGTTACAAATTTTGAACACAACACCTTAGAAATCAAGCTCTTCTAAACATGAGGTGGCCATATTTCCTGATATCAGATGTCATGTATTTTAGTTAATACTAATTTATTTTAGGTCGATTGTGAAACAAGTTATAGAACTTATATTAATCACTCTCGACACCTCATTCCTGATGGTATCCATCCCCGTGAGGGTATGAGAGAAGAGAAGCCAGTTTCTCTTTTAATGCTGAGCGCCAAGCAAGGGAGCTACTGGTACCATTTTTTACGTCTTTGGTATGACGCGGCCAGGGAGCGAACCCACGACCTCCCGCACTCGAAGCGGACGCTCTACCACTAGGCTATCGAGGCGGTATTTTAATACATCTCTTGTGACATGATCTTTAACCAGCTATTGAACAAGAGGGCCATGATGGCCCTTTATCGCTCACCCGAGGACACTTGGACTGAAAATGTTACCTCTAGAGTGTAAACAAGGCTTTTCCATATTTGAGCTGTGTGACCTAGTTTTTGACCCCAGATGACCAATATTCGATCATGAGCTAGAAATCATCGAAACAACCTTTCTGACAAATTTCCAGGATATTTGGGCTGAAAATGTTACCTCTAGAGTATTAACAAGGTTTTTCCATATTTAGGCTCTGTGACCTAGTTTTTGACCCCAGATGACCCATATTCGAACTTGAGCTAGAAATAATCGAAACAACCTTTCTGACAAATTTCCATGATATTTGGGCTGAAAATGTTACCTCTAGAGTATTAACAAGGCTTTTCCATATTTGGGCTCTGTGACCTAGTTTTTGACCCCAGATGACCCATATTGAAACTTGAGCTAGAAATCATCGAAACAACCTTTCCGACAAATTTCCAGGATATTTGGCCTGAAAATGTAACCTCTAGAGTGTTAACAAGGTTTTTCCACATTTGGGCTCTGTGACCTAGTTTTTGACCCCAGATGACCCATATTCGAACTTGAGCTAGAAATCATCAAAACAACCTTTCCGACAAATTTCCAGGATATTTGGGCTGAAAATGTTACCTCTAGAGTGTTAACAAGGTTTTTCCATATTCAGGCTGTGTGACCTAGTTTTTGACCCCAGATGACCCATATTCGAACTTGAGCTAGAAATCATCAAACCAAAAGATTTACAAGTCCATTTTAGAAATTTATCCAGCAAGAGTTATATAACTCACAGATAAATATAACTTTGCCCTGATGAAATTTTGGAACATAAATATCCAGTTATCAATCACAACACTAAACCAGCCAATGAGATTTATTCCTCAGTTTGCAACCACTATAGACCACGAACAGCCATGGCCTCTGTAATGTTGTCATGGTGTACACTGTTTGCTGTTAAATGGTAAATATTCAGTGAACACCCCTATGATCAGTAGGTGGTACTGTCTTAACTGAAAGAAAGATAAGTCCATCATAGAAATTCGGAGGGCACAGACTAATATACTTCACCAATCCCGATATTACCTGGTGCTTTTGCCAGTCGTACATGGTCCAACTTGAGATGACCTTTCACCAGCTTCACGGCCTCCTCCAGTGAAATGCCTTCATTTAGTTTGGCCTTACGGCCCATACCATAACCTAACACTGGGGCCTGAAATAAACAGTGCATGTTTATCATCATGATTCCTTAATTAATTATTACTATTTTCAATTACCATATATTCCCTCTAAGTGCTTTAGTCATGTGACAAACTGATAACCGCCTCTGTGGTCAAATGGTTAGAGTTCCTGACTTCAAATCACTGTAACCTCTTACTGACCGAGGGTCATGTGTACCAGCTCTGCTACCAACCATGTCTCTTTAGTTGAGAAAGTTCCCACTTTCTTACAGAGAAGAGAGTTCTAGTACTGGTTCTTCTCAGAAAAGATGGCTAAGAAAACTGACCACCTGTAAAAATTACTGATATACGGTTTTACAGTGCGACATGTATAAGGGATTACCTGGAATACACAGTCCTCTGCCTTACAAATGTAGACAGCTAGGTCAATGCTATATTAACAGCATTAACACTGAAGATTTCCAAAAAATCAAAAGAGACAAAAGATGGAGTTTTCAGCAATAGAATCATTATAAAAGGAAGATGAATGGCACTATATAAACATAAGACAATTTCTTAATGCACAGTTTATTTTCACTCTTTGTTTCTGACGTTTCGGCTTTAATTTCATAATTTTAATACATGTAATTTAATAATATAAATGAAAACTTGCTAGACTAGTACCCTACCTTTGATAATTCAGAGATCTGTATATTTTTCACAGAATCGAGTTTGTCTTGAACTATAGACATTACTCTCTGTAAGGAGGATTTCGTACAGTGGACAGACATGTGGTTCCTACCATCTGACCTGTAAAAGAAAATGTTTATGATGTTTGTATTAAAAAGGTCAAAGTTTGCTCTACATTGGTATATGCTAAAACTTGTCTTTTGCAGCAGAAAATGTAAGGAGTGACTACACATTTCTTGAATTTGACGCATATACTTGCAAAATTTATAAATCTTAGTACCTTCAGTATTGGTTTTGTTATATGTAATGATTGCAGGGTGGTAGGTGTGTAGTGAGTGCAAACTTGGTTTAAGTGAGAAAATTGAGAGCAAACTTTAGAAAATGGCAGATGACGTGTTTTTTTAACGAGGTTAAGCGCATTCATACCAGGGAAAGTCGTTTTCTTTACACCAGTCAAGGGTTATATGTAACCTTCACAAATTAAACATAATTATGACAGCTTAAAATTTGAAATATCACATTATTATAACAATAAGAAATCAAACGCAAGTAAAATAATATACTAGGCGACAAATTTACATTAATGTGGTAATCTTTACCTATTTCTGCATTCTATGATCTTGACCTGTGGTTCAGCCTTGAAGGCCTCCCTCAGAGACTGGGAAAGATCTGAGCTGACATCAAACTCCGCCTGGTGTGTATGACATGTGACATAATCCTCATGTTGTTCCAGTGGCACGACCTCCTTACAGTCTAAAATAACGATGAAATGATGCTGTCAGATCCCTAGTTTCTACTGTTACTAATCAATGTATTAGGCCTATTGTAAATTAGATGATATCTAATATGATTAATAGTTTGCTGATTTTTCCCTACTTACCTAACTAAAAAATCTCTTAAGAGTTTCATTTCACAGAAATTTATAATTATGGCAAAATTCTGCAGAGAAATCTTATTTGCACACCATTTATTTTGTCTTATTTGTAGAGACATTTTTAAACATGTTTTAAGATACAGGATTTTTCACATCCTCCATACTGAAAAAACTTTTCATATGAACTTTTGCAATGTGTTTCAAATTGGACAAATTGTAATATTTAATTGACATGAAAATCAAAATTTTGTCCACAAAAATCAAGAATGTAAACTATGAGAATTTGAAATCACACATTTGAAAAATGCTTTAACTTTTACCCTGTCAGTGGCAGATTATCCTACCTTTGTGATCAGTGCAGATCATGATCAGCCTACAAATCCATGCCATGTAATCATGATCAGCATGGTTTCCTATTCAGTCAGCCAATATTCAATGAGCACCCCTTTGCAAAATGGACCATTCCAGTTTTTAGGACAAACTAAACACATTGTTAAGGGATTATTTTCTTTTTTCATGGTTAGGTCAACTGCTCACAAACAGTATCACAAACAAACCCACATGTTCTTTTATACAAACCAGGACAACCATTGGATATGTGATGTACAGTGTGGCCAATGGATAATCCAACAAATCAATTTTAATATTATTGTAAACACTGGAATTGTCCATTGATGGCACTGCTCCCCTTAAAAGTTCAATAGACCAGTCCATTTTAGAAATTAAGCATGAAAAGTGTTTATACCAAAACAGCTGATGAGCCAGTCATTCACTCCACCCTTGACACAATCGTAACTTGTATGCGGTGAATACACAGCGATTCTGTTCTCGATACACTTAATAATTATCTTGTCCTTCCACTGCCTCTGGGTCAGTCTTTTCATGCCGGAGAATATTGGCGGATGGTACGATATAATCATGTCAGATTTCTTCTGGATCGCTTCTTCAAGAACAGGTGGGGTAAGATCGTTAGTAAGGAAAATTGTGTTTATTTTGTGAGGTGGGGATGGCTCCACAAGAAGTCCAACATTGTCCCAAGATCCTGCCAGGGATGGTGATGCAATTTTACGTACTCTGGAAATGAAAGACTAGAATGATGATTATATCTCTTTTTACTTCTTTTGATATTTTTTTACTTATCTCACAGACTAGCTAACAGTGTTCTGATCAGATTTTGTGTAAGACTAAATTGAAAATAGAACACACGTACGCTGTATTATTTGGACTAAGATTGTACACATAAGGTAGTACAAATACAAGTCAAAATACATGTATTTCAAATTTTCTGCAGTACTGCCTATTGCTTCAATGTGCAATGTGCTTAATGTAAATATATTCAAAAGACTGCCATAAAAAAGTCCTATGAAATAGTTTGTCAGAAAAGTCCTGTCTTGTAGTAATGTTTCCTGTTGATGATAACAGCTGCATATACAAGTTTACTATCTTTTTATAAACTAAGTGAAGAGTGAAATAGAATCATATATGGTGACCTTCTTGGGTCTTAGAGTACACTGACTTATAATATCACAGTATAATGATGTATTGTGTCAATTTAACTTGTGTGTGACATCATGCTATACAAATGTACTTATGAATATGAGCCCCTGCTGACTGCTGGAACACCAATCAGTACAGTGAAGTTCCAGTAATAAAACCTCCATTGGGACCTGCATGAAGTGGTCGTCATATTGTAATGGTCTTTTTATCGAGACGCACTATAAAATGGGCCATTTGGTTCCGAAATGTTTGGTCTTAACAGTGAGGGTGGTCTGAATATGGGGTGGTCTTAATAGCGGAACTTTACTGCTTTTACGTTATATATCATCAGATCTGTAAGAAACTGCAACTATTCTCACATCAAGAGAAATGGTCGGCAGCAGGACTCGAACCAATGACCACAATCTATTAAAGGTTACAGTGACTTCAAGTCAGTGACTCTAACCACTCAACCACCAAGGTGGACTCTCATTCAGTTTAAGGACAGTCTGTTTGCTCAAATTTATTTTCTTACTATTAAGTAAATATTCTTACTGGAGTACATATTCTTACTTTTTGAGTACATCTTGAAGTTCCATATTTTCTCCTTCACTACCTGATTCACAGTAACTTCTGTACACAATGTTCAAAGCTGAAGTTTTATGTTTCAACTGTCTGCAGATACTGTGTAATCTGTAACTAACCATCAGGGGATCTCCCTGAATTGCAAATATTTTTTTCTTTTAACTTCTCAGCACAGTTATCTGAAAATATAAGACATCACTGATTTATAAAAACTGCATGTTAGAGGCACTGACAAAGCTTTCTGTCAATGGATTATCCTGTCAATTTTATGAAAAAACATTTTTTGACATTATTAGCCAGAAACCATGCAGATTACCATGTAACTTGACAAAACAATTGGTCAGAAGTCCTCCATTATTTTGATCTTTTTTATGTTTGACCTGGAGATATTACATACACATAAAGGAGGTCAGTATTACCCCAAGCCTTATTCGTTCGGCTCATTTTTGGATCTGATATTTTTATAGATTTTTAGGTGCCCGTTCAAAATTATAATCTTGTCAGCTTCATCATTGAATCAATTAGACTAGTCTCACATGAGTTGAGATATTACATCTACACTTAAAAGACATCAGTGTTTTCCTTAGATCATGTCAAAATAGTTAGAATTTTGACTTTTTCTTACAATACACTTTACAATGTAATTTTACTAACCATACATAGTATTAGCATGATTAGAAAAAACACATTTTTTTTTGTTTCCATACATTAAAAAGTGTTATAGTTAGGTGGCGCGGCGGTCAAGTAGTTAATGTTACCAATCTACAGGTTCCCTGTTCAAATCATGCCTACAGTACAGTAGGCCACTGGAAATTCTATAAATTCATTTTGAACAGTGTTTCCAACAAATCTAGAGTTGAATTGGTCTAAGAACTGAGAGATATAGTTGTGCGTGTATTGGTGCCATACAATGGGCAAGTTATTGTTAAAGAACAAAGGGGTCTATTCTACAGCGAATTCCCTTGTATATGCAGCAGTCTCTTCAACTTGTCTGCCCCTGTCAAATCAAATACAAACTGACATTGTCATTTTCTATTTGTCAGTGACAAATAACATGACACAATTTGTTGAAAATAAACATTCTTAGAAATGTGTGAAAATATCAATAGGAAGTAACATTTACAGTATTTCTGGAAAATGGGGTAAAAAATGTAATTTAGTCTTAGCAATTTACATGACTCATGAGCTGTCAGTGTCAGGACTAACTTTTTATCCGGGAGAGAGGACCCCTAACACCGTTTAATCATTCTCATAAAATCGCTTGGGATACGTTTTTTCATGCGTTTAGTGACCATGATGAAAAAATTACAAAACAGGTAAGATTGATTATTTATTTCTTGTTTTTGTCCACAAGTCTATGTAATGTGTTGTGTTGTTGTTCAATGCTGATGCCCTTAGATGTGAAATAAACATGAAACTGGTTAGAATCTTAGAGAGTTTTGTTAAGTTACACATTTCAGCAATATAAAAGCTAGGTCTTTGATAGCTAAAACAACTTCAGCGTACCCGGTTTATATACTTGACAGAAAGCTGCAGCTGACGAAAAACAAAATATAAAAATAGCCGCATTTAGAGTTCTGGAAGCCAGAACTAGGTCTTTGAACTTGAAGCTCTGAGTAGTATTGCTAGTAGAGCTATCTCTTATTTCTCGATAACAACAACAACAACATGACCAAAATTTTAAGTTTTGGAAGCCACAACTTATTATAAACAAGGTACATGTATTATGAAGTTTAGATCTAGTGTCAAACAGACCATTTTATTACCGAGGATTATATAAGTCTTCCGAGCAAGGTTATGTAACTGTAATCGAGGGGGGGGGGGGCGGTGGGGGTTGGGGATTTGTGGATTCAATGAATACAAACTCAATGCTTGACCATTTATGTTCTGTTTTTATTACAGACAGGGGAAAAGCCGAAAACAAATAAGAAACCTTGTGCGGAAGACTTATTGGAGTGTTAAATTATCTACTCACTTACTTTGTGCATGTAAATAAATCAGACTCTTTCAGAGAAAGAAGGTCATCATGGTTGACCAAACTGTGCCGACCCACTTAAGACCATCACTTAGGACCACATTATATAGACACTTATCTATATTATGTATCTTTCAGAAAATGTTTCCTCAATTCATGTCAAATTTTCTTTTTGTCAAAAGATGGTGAAAGTTGTCAAAAATTGATACTTACACAATATTAGTTAAGGTAACTTGCCCCGGAACAAAATGGCCACCAGTGAAAACATGATGATATCACTAAAATGTAGTCTGGTGGTCTTTTGACATAATACACAATCAAATTACTGTTATATAAGCTTTTAGAACCTGTATTAGTGTGTTTTGTTGCAAATATTGTTAAAACATGTCATTTCAGTTCTTGGGTTTACTTACATGTACATGAAAAATATCCAATTTTTGTGCAAGTTTCCTGACAAAGTCAAATGATGAAATTATTCAAACCTGCATTTATTTACTAGTTCAATGTCTCCTCCAGATGCTCGACCATAGAAATAGTTGAGCTGTTCTTTCAATCTTACACATCAACAGTTTATAACACATCACTAAATTGTGAAGTCCACATGCTTGAGTTATGGTTTAAGGTAGAGCGCTATTGTCTTTAGTGGGTGGGGTGCATGCTTTTTTCAATTTTTTTTTTTCCCTTTAATGTATACTGTGTTTGTTTTGGTCGGGATGTCATAATATTGTAGTATACTGACACTAATAATTCATGTAAAGAGAACTATAAATCAGTGAATAATTATAAAGAACGGATACATTTTGCAACATATTCTTGCTAGTTGACGAACAAAGACTCTGTGACAGATTCAGTGGAAATAAAGAAACTAAAACATAGTTAACACCATTATTAACATAATTTTGTTTAATTTTTCTGTATCAAATACATAATTTGAAAAAAATATGTAAAGACAATAAGAGCGTCTTGCAGTATTTTATATGGCCTGGTAAACAAAAACTTTTACAACAAGAGTATGTTGATTATATGGTATAAACTATGTTTTAGTTTCTTTATTTCCACTGAATCTGTCACAGAGCCTTTGTTCGTCAAACTGTTGATGTGTAAGATTGAAAGAACGGCTCAACTATTTCGAGCATCTGGAGGAGACATTGAACTAGTAAATAAGTGCAGGTTTGAATAATTTCATCATTTGACTTTGTCAGGAAACTTGCACAAAAATTGGATATTTTTCATGTAAGTAAACCCAAGAACTGAAATGACATGTTTTAACAATATTTGCAACAAAACACACTAATACAGGTTCTAAAAGCTTATATAACAGTAATTTGATTGTGTATATGTCAAAAGACCACCAGACTACATTTTAGTGATATCATCATGTTTTCACTGGTGGCCATTTTGTTCCGGGGCAAGTTACCTTAATGCTTTGCAATGTAAGGCCCTAAAAAAACAGTATCCAGTATTTTTAAACAACACCAAATTCAATGAAAATGAAATTTTCTTCATGCTATTTTTTTTTCAGGGTCATAAAAAAATTTGGGTTGTGGGGTAAAAAAGGAGGGTCGGTAGGGTTACAGGAAACAGATTAGTTTTTTCAGGCCTAAACTGACAAAAACTTCAACATTTCGATTTAATCTGTGTTGTGAGAAAGTGTTTACTCAAAAGACACTAACCTTTCACAAAATAGTACTCTACGATAAAAATTGGTGAAATGCAGTGAATATTGATATGTCTTGAAAATTTTCAACAACTTTTTGAAGTAATAACAAAAGATGGAGTCAGCTTATTGACATTGTGTCATTTTAACAAAAAATCAAAAGACAAAAAGTTAATTCAACTAAAATGTCTTAAAGACAGAGTGTTGTGCACCATCTGAAGCATCTG
This sequence comes from Saxidomus purpurata, assembly GCA_022818135.1. NCBI lineage: Eukaryota > Metazoa > Mollusca > Bivalvia > Venerida > Veneridae > Saxidomus > Saxidomus purpurata. The sequence continues at coordinate 35,048,243 of JAFMSR010000007.1, forward strand.
AATTTCGAACACATTGTGACTTACTGATTCTTTTGATTTCTTTTTGTTTTTCAGATTTCTGATAGAAGAATTTAAAGCTTAACACTTGCTTTGTATTTGAACTGATGTTGTGACAGTTATATTCAGCAACGTCTTAGGCAATGAGTTGAGAAACACAATGCAACTGATTATCTAAGCGGCCTAAGACAGACCTGTAGTTTGGGATTTAACTATACTGCCTCCTGAATACAAGTAGATGCTTTATTATAGTGGACACTTGTACATTGTTTGCTGAAGATTTTGTATCCAACAATATTAACATTATTCTGGAAATACAGGAGGAAAATGTCTAACATACCTAGAAATGTTTGGCTGAAAATCAAGCCGCATCAGTGCCGAGGGTTTGCTTCAGTCTGCAAGAGTAGTAACAATAATCTTACATACCGACAGTTTGTGGTGATGAAGTCCTTCGCTGCAAAAGCTACAACCATGGTCCAGGGTGTGAGAACTTGTAGTAGTAACAGTCCTGCACCAGCACAAAATATTGTTGGTGATCACATGGTTCACAGCGAAAAAGAAACTGATTTAGCATTGTTTCCAAATCCAAGTGATTTAAATATGTTTGTTCCAAAGAGTGAACCTGTACAAGTGGAAGATGTCAAAAGATTGCAGGAGTTTGTAAATCACAGCAAGCGTCTTCTGGTCATGACTGGTAAGTTGTACAGTTCATTGACATTTACATTGATCATGGGCAAATATGACACTGTTTTTGCTGACTTGAATAAAGCTTGACTATTATGGTTATGACAAACTGGTAGAAAGTATTTAACAGGTTCATTCTAGGTCCATTCTAGAGTTGATTGATGTCCTTATCTTACTTCAAACAATACAGTGTAATTCTATTCTATCATTTATACGTATTTTGTGTATAGAAATGCATTATTAAAAAATAGTTTTTCACTAATTTTACTACTTTCCAGGGCTCAGTGTGAGTCAAATATCTTTTATCTTTGTATAGATCTACCCTTAATCATTATTTGTACATGTATATCTCAGGTGCAGGCATATCAACAGAGAGTGGTATACCAGACTATAGATCTGAAGGTGTGGGACTGTATGCCAGGAGTACTAACAGGCCAGTTCAGTATCAGGACTTTGTAAAGGACCCAAATATCAGACAGAGGTAACATTTCATTTAACCTTGACCTTAAGGCTGAAAGTGATTTTACCTTTGCAAACAGTGCAAATTATGATCAGCATGCATATTTGTGCTGTCTGATCAGGATCTCTAGCGTGTTCTTTTGAGTCAGTAATTTTTCAGTGAGACCCTTTTAACATGTTTAAACAGTCAATGATTCTGTTTGAATTTGAAGACTGACAAGTGTGTTTTACTCATTTAGTCAGGTATGGGTTAAGAAAGCTTGCTGGCACAATATAGCTATAATTTAAGTATAGGCATTACTAGTGTTGAGTATGGGAAGACATTCTGGCTGAAAACTGGCCTCTGGCTTGTTGATGGTTCTACACTTCTGCCTACCGAGGTTAGAAGTATTATCTTCAGCCCTTCTTCAAGGTTGTTGTTTAGTTACAGCCACTACATGTAGCATGACTATGATGCAAATAAGAAAAAAAAAGGCCAACATTAGGTTTTAGTGCAATGAACAAAGTTTCAAAACAAGTTGCATGTCACATAATTATGAATGTTGAGTGTTAGAAAATATTATATGTTACAGTAACATGATTTGTATATAAAGAACACCTAAGGGACCGTTTAAACTTGTTAAATCTGGATTATGTTATATCCATATAGCACAATTTCATATTTATTAGATAAAGAAAAAATAACTGGATAAGAAATTGTGTTCCTAATATCCAGTATTTTGTTATATCCAGAGTCGTTATATACAAACGTTATGTTATGTTATGTTTATATATATTTTTTGGGTGAAACTGCTGTAAGAATTTGGTAGTCTTGAACAAGTTCCGTTCCTTTTCAGGTATTGGGCACGTAACTATGTAGGTTGGCCGAAGTTCGGGTTTTTCCTGCCAAATAAGTGTCATGTAGCTCTAGCCGAATGGGAGAAGCGTGGTAAGGTCCATTGGTTAGTCACACAGAATGTTGATGCCCTGCACTATAAAGCTGGCAGTAAAAATGTCACAGAACTGCATGGTAGTGCACACAGGTACCTTGAAGTTATGATGTACACCATTCTAATTTAATTTTTACATCTTCGCTGGTTTCAATTTTCATGGTATTTTTAGGATGTCATTAAGAATCAATTAATATCACTTGAATTGTCATTCACCAAGTCTTGATGGCTCTATTGCAGTAAATTTATTTTACTTATTTTAAGTTATGTCAAATTAATACAAAAACAGTTCCTGTCTTGAAATCACACTAACCTCTCATAGATTGAGGGCCATGGGTTTGAGCCCTGCTACTGACCATGACTCTTAAAGTTGGCGATTTCTTATGAAGGGTAGGAGTCCAATACTGGTTCTCCCACGGAACGATTGTTAGGTAAAAATGACCAGAAACACAGTTAGAATCAAAGTTTAATGCAACAACAACAAAAATTCCACATAATTTGGTAGGTAGAAGTTTTTGTTTAACCATTTCAGAGTGATGTGTCTAGGCTGTGATCTCAAAATGACTCGTCCGGAGATGCAAGTTCTGTTAGACTCTTACAACACAAACTGGAGTGCACAGTCGGATGAAATAGCACCAGACGCTGATGTTCAGCTCTCTCAGGAACAGATCAATGGATTTAAGGTAAAAAATGGTATATTAAATTTTCCGGTCAGTTGATTTGACAGTCTTTGAGTGTAGTGTTTGCACTGTTCTACAGTATTGATACCGGAATTCTTAAACAGATGTTATAAAATGCTATGGTTTTATAACTTTTCACATAAGTTACTGTGTACTGAGTATATTTTGAATAATATTACAGTTGTGACAATTCTGTCACATCAGAAAAATATAGATGGAAAATATTTATCAGTTATTATTTGTTTCATAAACAGTTATACTGTGTCTTTTACAAGGGTCAATGGAAAAACCAAATTTCTCGGTCCATTGTTAGGGATGCGTCTGAGTGCACTTTATAAAAGGATATACTTGTACAGTATTTAAGACGTCGCCTGGATTGAATACCGGCTTGCCTTAAGCAGGCATTGTATTTGCATCATTAAAAGTCAGTTCTCAAGCTCCTTTAATAAGTATTCATACGATTAGAATTGCCACATGCCTTCCAGCTTAACAGAGGTTTGCTCTTATTCTTTATCTAGAGGTATTTTCTTTAATTTGTATTTGTTAAATTTCATGACATATACATGTAGGGAATCCGGGTTCTAGACGCTAGCTCTTTTTACGAATAGACCCCTTGGTTTTTTATACGCCCGAAGGGACGTATTATGTTATCGCCTCGGTGTCCGTCTGTCCGTTAGCAATTTCCCTTCCGCTCTCTAACTGTTGAACCCCATAAAGGATTTCGAAATAACCTGACACAAATGTTAACCAGACTGAGACGACGTGCAGAAGCAATGTTCCGGATGGCTTGATTCAAGGTCAAGGTCATACTTAGCGGTCAAAGGTCATATGATTTTGTTTCCCTTCCGCTCTGTAACTCTTGAACCCCTTGAAGGATTTCGAAGAAACCTGACACAAATGTTAACCAGACTGAGATGACGTGCAGAAGCAATGTTCCGGATGGCTGGATTCAAGGTCAAGGTCATACTTAGGGGTCAAAGGTCATATGATTTTGTTTCCCTTCCGCTCTGTAACACTTGAACCCCTTGAATGATTTCGAAGAAACCTGACACAAATGTTAACCAGACTGAGACGATGTGCAGAAGCAATGTTCCGGATGGCTGGATTCAAGGTCAAGGTCATACTTAGCGGTCAAAGGTCATATGATTTTGTTTCCCTTCCGCTCTGTAACTCTTGAACCCCTTGAAGGATTTCGAAGAAACCTGACACAAATGTTAACCAGACTGAGAAGACGTGCAGAAGCAATGTTCCGGATGGCTGGATTCAAGGTCAAGGTCATACTTAGGGGTCAAAGGTCATATGATTTTGTTTCCCTTCCGCTCTGTAACTGTGTGGATATTGCTCTGCATTTGCTCTTGATTACAGTGCTCTTGTTTTTATTTGGGAGATTCTATTTTATTTGCTTAATTTTTTTATTGAATTACATGTACTTCCCTTTTATGTTACTATCAACAGCATATTTTGTAACTTTTTTATTATTGGCAGTACGGAAAAACCGAGACCACTTTTCTGTGGTACAACATGAATGGTACCTCCAATTTTTTGGTGTTTTTTGACATTTTTGTACCAGGTTAGGATTTTCTGGTTGGGGACTTAGATTTTTTTGATATAACTTCAAATTTTTATTCTTGTTCCTGTCCATTGGGCTTCAACAGCCTAAATTTTGCTCCCATTCTCTGATACAACACTTGGGTGTATCT
>JAFMSR010000007.1:35053191-35077539 GCA_022818135.1 Saxidomus purpurata
CTTATCTTGTTTTCAAATAGTTGCTGCTGTTTTGCTGAAAGTTCGACCTTTTCCTGTCTTTCTCTTCTCAGATTTTCAATGATTTCCTTCATTCTCTTATCAAACTCTTCAATACTTGCTTGTTGCTCTCTATTGTATTTTCTTATGAGATCATCTGTGTGTTTTACTACTGCATCATTTGCGTCTGCCTCCAATGTGTCAATATACTTTACATTAGAATCAATTTGTTCCTTTGTTTCATCTAATTCTGAAGATATCTGGTCAATACTGACGGTCAGATCCTGTAATTCCTTACAATGTTCGACTCCTTTCACAATTGTTGATAAATGAGCAATCTTTTTACAGGTTTGATGTTTACTTGTTTTACAGTCCATGCAAGCAAAGGTTTCACACATCTCACAGTAAAATTTGATCAACTGATTTGGATGGCTCGTACATTTTTCAAAACAAAAGTCTTGTGGCATGGTATCATTGCTTAATTGTATATGCCCAGGTACATATCTTTTGTGATAAACTAGGCATGTTGTACACATATATTCCACACAGTCAACACAAAATCCTCGAGCCACCTCATAGGTGCCAGCATGTTTTTCACATTGTTCGCAGTGTATCTCTTGTATTTCATCCGAGTCTTGTGTCTGAGATAAATCACTTGGAGATGCCATTTTTAAGACTTTCTAAATGTTGATATTTGACTGATTTGATCCATCCAAATTTTACTGAAATATTAAATAAACCTTCAATAGCTATGGTATATGTAAACAAGAGGGCCATCATGGCCCTATATCGCTCACCTGAGTACCAATGCATTAACCTAAGGAAGTCACTTGTTGCTAAAGGGAGTCAGTAGTTGCTAAGGAAGTCACTTGCTGCTGAAAGGAGTCAGTAGTTGCTAAGGAAGTCACTGGTTGCTAGGGGAAGTCACTTGTTGCTAAGGGACTCAGTTGTTGCTAAGGAGGTCAATATTTGCTGAAGAAGTCACTGGTTGCTAGAGGAAGTTACTGGTTGCTAAGGAAGTCGCTTGTTCAAAGGGGAAGTCACTGGTTGACAGGAGAAGTCACTGCTTGCTAAGAAAGTCACCGGTTGCTAGGGAAGTCAGTGGTTGCTATAGGAACTAATTGGAAGCTAGGTTTCTCCTATAACTCCACATAAAGACAAGGGATCCCCCCTCCATCCCCTCCACCCCAGCGGGCAAAGTTAATTTTGATCACAAGGGTATGATTTGAACAAAGATGGAAGATGACCACTAGACAATGTTACATACCAAATGTCTAAGCTCTAGGCCTTGTGATTTTGAAGAAGTAGATTTGTTAATTTTTTCCTATAGAAACCTATGTAAAATCAAGTGCCAACCCGGGTAGGGTCAATTTTGACCAGGGGTCATGATTCGAACAACCTTGGTAGAGGTCCACTAGGCAATGCTACATGCCAAATATCTAAGCTTTAGGCTTTGCAGTTTCAGAGAAGAAGATATTTAAAGCATTTCCTATATAAGCCTATGTAAAATCAATGACCCCCATGGCCGGGTCAATTTTGATCCAGGGGTCATGATTTGAACAATATTGGCTGAGGTCAACTAGGCAATGCTACATGCTAAATATCTAAGCTCTAGGCGTTGTGGTTTCAGAGAAGAAGATCTTAAAAGTTCTTCCTATTTGTTTCCATGAAAACTCTTCAAGACCAAGAATTTAGATATTTGGTGTGTAGGGTTTAACTCTACCAGGAGTGTTCCCCCTAATCATTATTGACCTCGCTCCGGGTGTCACCCTGGGGTCAAAATTGACCATGCCTGTGGGATTCTTTGTCTGTATATAGTTAGAGTTAGGAAAACTCTAGCTTCTTATGAGTTCCAATAGTGACTTACATAGCAACCACTGACTTCCATAGCAACCAGTGACTTCCTTAGCTACCAGTGTCTTCCCTTATGACTTTCTTAGCAAAAACCTGGCTTCCAATGAGTTCCTATAGCAACCAGCCACTTACCTAGCAGCCACTGACTTCCTGAGCAACCAGTGACTTCCTTAGCTACCAGTGACTTTCCCCTTCGAGCAAATTTACTTCCTTAGCAACCAGTGACTTCCGTGGCAACAACTTAGTCCGCATAGGAACCAGTGACTTCCTTTGCAACCCGTGACTTCTCCTAGGAGCCAATGACTTCCTTCACAACCAGTCAATTCATCTAGGAACAAGTGACCAGTGACTTTTGCAACCAGTGACTTCCTTAGCAACTACTATTTCCCTTTAGCAACAAGTGACTTCCTTAGGTAAGTGCACTGGTACTTAGGTGAGCAATATAGGGCCATCATGGCCCTCTTGTTGCATGATTCTGTTGATTGTGGAAATTTGAAGAAGAAATAAAACATTGCAAGTTAAACTGTGCAATAAACAGTTCAATGATTGATAAAAGAGGGCAAATCAGTTCTGTTCATGTGTGCCAGAGGGACAAGTAAGGTAATTTAATTGCTAGGACTTTGGGACAATAATATTACTGAAACCATATATCTTGCGGTAGAAGGACGTAGGTAATATTTGCCAACAGCCTGGGTCATAGAGGTATAGTGTACTGTTATTTTTGTTACACAGGGTTTAATTTTCTCGTGGGTGCCTTGGTGTCCCGAGATACATTTACTATCACCATGATCATAAAAAGTATCGTATAATTTAGATAGATAGATAGATAGCTTTAATCCTATGGGTAATGGGCACCTTCTCTTTTTCTTCTTCTTCTCTGTTGATGGCAAACGGTCAATAATAAACTATTATGGCCATGCGTGAGGGGTTTAGAGATACATGTATAGGACAGAGAGACAGAGTGCAGATTTATTTTTTGTCATCCAATATTTAATTTAATATATGATCCTTGAAAGTGACTAATCATTTCTGAAATCGTTTGTATCTAATTGATATGCAGGAATAGTCTGTGGAAAATTTAAGATATTGGGCGTGCCAGGTTAAAAATTGTAAATAAATATCAACTTACCCCTGTAATTACTACTACTTAAAACCACATTTAAACCATTCCAGGCTTGATTACTACTGGGTCCTAAGCTTACTAGCATTGATTTTCAACTTTCTCTTTCAAAGCAAATGGTGAATTGGAAATATAAGGGGAAGTAACTCCGGAACGGAAAAGGCCAAATACTACCATATTGTTACGAGACCCTGGCTATTAAGTCAAACTTTAGGGGTAGTAGCATTTCAGGGGTCCCTAGTCACATATTTTAATGTATATCAGTAAAGAATGACAATCATGGAGCAGGGGGAATATATGCTTAATTTTCATATGTTCGAATCTCGGTATTAGGCCCCTGCCTCTTCCTATCATATATAAATGACCTTCTTGATAGTGTCAAAGGTAAAGTGAGACTGTTCACAGACGATACAATAGTCTATCTTATAATTAAAACCATGGACGATGCCAAAAGAAAACCTATCACCCGTCAGAATAAGCCGTTTGGAACTGCTCAATCATGTAGTGGCCAGTGGAGTTGTAAACTCTGCATGCATCCTATGCTTATCTAAATAATTTGCCATAAAAATAATCAGTGGTCAGCCTCACATCATGGGGGCTTATTAGCTGGTAATACTATCCGTTAAATGTTCTGTGAGAATAAAAATGACAAAGAAAGCAAGAAAACTTCAGTTTAAGCATTTAATGTGCCTATGATTACTAGTACAATGTAATTTCGTTAGTTTGTGATAAAAGGTGTCTAAAATATTTATCTATTGTGACTTCTTTTTTAATGTGTAATACTAATACTGCTCATCACTTTTCTATCATCACTGACAGATGTATTTCTTGATGGTTGTAGTATGAACTTAAAAAGGTTCTATTTCATGAATCAGAAGCTTATATACTGTGCATTTTCTTGTGAAAAACAAGTTTTATGCACGATTAGAAACTGAAGTCAGCTAAAGCTACTGTATACAGGCTAGTGCAAAACAATTTGAGACATATTTCACATGCCTACAACACTTAGTAGATCTAAAATGTTATTTAATTATTGTTGAAATTCGATAATCTATCACATTAAAGAGTAAGTATTCTTAAGAAAACAGGAATCTTTTGCACTATTTTGTTCAGTGATTTATTCAGTCTAAGCTGTCTGTAACAGTCATCCAAGCAACTAAATGAAACTGACCATAATAAACAGGTGACCTTTATGCAGGTTTTTAAATTCAGACATAAAGCATCCAGAAAAAAACAACCGAGGGTATAATAACTTGTTAAAATAACTGTATATCACATATTGGACATATTCAATAAAATGATATTTTTGTTGAACATGGTACTAATACGTAATTCATACAGTTTGATAGTTGCCAAGTAGCGGAGACTTTAAGCCATTTTAGCTCGCTGCTAACCGCATTAGACAGATCGCACTATATACAGGTGACCGTATATATATACATATATATGAAAAATATAATGTATGTTTCTGTTCGCATGAGGTATATTAAATTCCAAAACAGAAGTTAATTCAGGTGAAGAATAATTTTACGATCCAGAATACAATTTTGTGCAAGAATTCACATACATTTGTCACAGCAGGTTATGAAAATACAAGTGTCAAGCTCAATCCTGAATATTGTTACTGAATCTTTTATACCTTACAAATTGAGTTGATTCTCAATTTTTAGAAGGATAGTCAAAAACTATTTTTTCATGGTTTAACACTATGGTCAATAACAACAGATTAAAAACTTTTAGTTATAAATTTGGTTAATTCATATATTTTGATCTTAAAATTTTGAACTATAATTATAACTGGTCAGAGTTAAACATCTGCACAGGCAATTAATGGCCATAGTCTGGCCGATATAAGGGTCAGATATAATACCTCCAGCAGAGTGTATAACTACACGTTGGAAAGCCAAAACTCTTATCCTACTGGGTCATTCACATCTAGGTCGGAATTGGCCGCGTGAGTGACCTACTTTTGGGACTTTAGCCAGTGGAACTGGGGAGAAGGAAGATGAGCGACTGACAGCATGTGCTCTGGGAAGCCTAAGGACAGAGAGGGCTACAGAGTAGCATCATGTGTGGGGCAGCTCTAGTTCTTGGGGTCGCATCATGCAGCAGGAAACCTGGAATGGATGGTGTGCTAACTTAGGTTGACCCGCCCAATCTGGGGAGCTCTGGAGTGGGTGGTGAACTAGCTAACCTTTTTTGTTAGTTGGCCCACCCATGCCATGGGTGGAGCTAAATTACGCCTAGTCGTGTTTTTTGGCCGCCCGGGTGGGGTCGTTCGAAGGTATCGTCTCTGTCTTAACCCACCCAAGTCTCTCGGCAGTGAATGCGAAGGGTTCTCAGCATGCGGAGTCTCTTGAGAAGCATTTTCAGTCACTGCTAGACAGCGAACTTCTGTCGTGAGATGACTTCTTGAGCACCTGCTGTGTGATAGGGCCACTTGAGGCTGGGCTTCAGGGTTGGGCTGATGGGCACAGGCGACTAGTTTTGGCTGTGGACATTGGTTCAGACTGGATACTGACTGTCTCTCAAGCAGTGCCAATTCTGGCACTGTGCAAGGATGTGCGAAATGGCACCCGGTGCCTTATGTACCCGTAGTGGGGCGTTCGCACATTCGAGCAGAGAGATACCAGTAGGCCTTGTATGTGCTACGGCCGTGGTCGAGGCCTGAGTTAACCACTACCGCCAGAGTAGAGGCTGTCGAATGTTCATTGGATATCTCATCAGGAAAGTTAGCTGATACTGACTGAAAATTGGGGTCAGGTAAATTTCTCCTTTTTCGGCATCCAAATTCATTTTTCTAGGCATGATGGGAGACATGCCGGGGACTCATCCAAGAAATAAGCTACATATGTAGTTTTTGGACGGTCCTTAATAAAATCCCCTTCAAATCAAATCAAATCAGAAATCTTATCCTGCTCTCTGCCCCTCGTGGCGTGCACGTCGCGGAGCAGGCCTGGGGTCTCGACGGAAACTAGGTCAACACACACAACAGGACTTCGGTCCACTTGTACTTCGGTACATCGACCTAGTAACTGTCGGGGTCTCAGCTGACGACGAGGGGGTGACTCTGACAAGGGCCGTTTGTTGTTTACCAGCGCAGCACTGAAGACCTCCGGTGTGAGATGTCCACCACTCTGCCAGAATCCCTGTGTGCCGGTGACGAGTGCCGGTTGACAGGGGCTACTTTAGATGCTTCCGTTAAGTGTTTATTGTGCGGAATTCTGCGGGCCTATTTGAGGACTGAAAATGTTCAAGAATATATGTGGAATTTGCTGTTTAAAATCGATGTTGTCATAGTATTAGTACAATGTACTTATACAGGTGTTAATTGTTATAAGTAATCGGCAAATTCCCGTACATTAAATTTCAACGACAGACTTCGTACCGCACTCGGAAACGCATTTTGGCTATTCAATTTGTAAAACAAAGACTACAGTAGTTTCATAGCTATTTATGAATGAAAGTAAAAACATTTAAACATCGTAGTTCATTGTCTAAACACTTTCCATATTTTTAAAAAAAAATCTGGCGATAATTTTATTAGGCCCGCACAATACCCGTAGAATAAACCGGTCCATCGAGAACTTTTGATTGGCTACACGGTTCCCGAATATCGTTTCACGGATAGAGTCACTCTGATTTGCCACACAGACAAGACCATAGACCCAAAAATCTGATCACTAGTGATTTTGCCTGTCAGTTGTTTTCCTTAATAAATTTATATAAAACATATTTCACAGAATCAACAGTATTTTCATTCCGTACACTCTGTAATTTAGACCCACATTTGCCAGGAATTCCCTAGTATATAGAAGGTAACTGTTTATCTAAATGACTGCTCTGCAGGATATCTTATCATAACCCTGGCGTGAACTATAAACTGCCCATGGTACAGTATTGATACAACTCTTATCAGAAACAATATGGCCATTTAGCAGTGGTCAGTGTGGATTGATTTCACCTAAACATTAGATTGATGCCTATGCAGATAAGACCATAGACCCAAAAATCTGATCACTAGTGATCTTGCCTGTACTGTTATTTCCAGAATTACCATGAAGACATTAAATGGTCAGTGTGGCTTATTCACAGCATTGGGGGCCATAGCCCAAACCAGAAACTAATGAAGGTATTTCTGCTTGCATAAATACTAATACAAATAAATTGCTGGCCTCTTCGTAATATTATTTTATTCAGTAAGCAGGTTCTTTTTATATGATAATTGTTTTCATTTTAAAACACAGTGGAATGCAAATATGAAAAGGTAAGAGACTTATTTATTTACTGTTTGAATTAAAATGTATACTCAATAACAGGCATTAGTTTATACATGTCAAGATCGGAGAAATAATTCGGTCATTAATATAAAACATACATTGAATGCAAAGTGCTGCATTTGTATTTAAGGAATTCTGAGTGCTTATTATATTTACGCCAATGAATAAATTCAAGGCTAACTACAGACATTGGGGTTTCCTGTTATAATATGAACTTTTTAGTAACTTTGTAAATACCATTTAGTTTGTGGGGTTTTTTTTTGTCAGAAATTAGTTTGAAATTTATTTCCACCGAATTGGCAATCAATTTTACAATCAAGAAAAAAGTACATATATATACTTGCAAATAAATGCATATAGAAATTCAATTGAAAACCTGGGACGAATATATACTATTAAAATTAATATTATTGCTCCAGTGAAAACGAAACAATTCACTTTAAATTATACCATCGAAAGATCCCCCCGTCCCCTCCCCTACGCCAAAAAGTAAAAAGAATTTGCGTTTCCAGTGATACGAAATAAACTTCATTAATTTCTTTCTGAATCTTTATAAATATTTCACATTATGAAAGAATTAATGACAGAAAGAAGTTACACTTGTACTGTATTTAATTTCCTTAGAACGAAAGCGAAAACCAAGGAGATAAACTTTTAATACTGTGACTGAACTCATTATAATCTATTATATTTCTAAGACCTTTTTTAAAAATCTATTATTTTACGTTTACCATCAAGTGATAAGAAACTATTGAAATTTAGCCTTGTACAACAACCTATTTTACTGAATCAAATTATTGTAGAACCTTTTAAAAGATCTATAGGTCACAGTTTCTATTTAATTTTATTAGAACTTGTTCAGAGTAGGAGCTTCGCTAATAGACCATCTAAACTAATTAGTCTTGAACAGAAGGGCAGACAATGTGTACATATTCTAAAGCAATTAGGCATTGCTGCCCTCAAATCAATTGGGTTTTCATAAAGAAAGTCTGAAGGTAGCAATGTGTTTGTGATGTATGTTGTCGTTTTTTGGGGGGTAACTATGTCTATTGGGATACTTGAAATAAGGATGTGACGTTTCCTGACACAATTTACATGGAATTCTGTAATTGTCTGCAAAAGATGTGATTTAGAATTTTCCGATTTCACCATGCAAAAGCAATGTCGGGAAACATTTTCTTTCATTGCTTCTTTTATTAGTCCACGTTTCACGCTGCTTGGGAAGATATCGCGGAACCATGAAAAGTAGTTGATTATAACGGTATCCATTTTATATTTTGCCCGTACCGAATAGTTTTATTTTTTTGATTTGTTTTTATTTATGTTATAGTAAAACATCTGCCTTTTATTTGACCGAACTTTCTGTTGTAAACGCTAAAAGTCGGATTTCTTTTTTGTTACAAATGTGTTGCGGCACCGCTAAACCAAACCAATTAGTTGTCGATTAGCAACAGGAAGGCCATAATGGCCCTATATCGCTCCTATTAAAGTGTACTTGCTCTCAAGTATGCATGCAAAACTATCCATATAGTTCAAATTTCATGGTTGTTGCTTCATAACCAAGAAAGTAGGTCAAGGTCAGCCAATGCCGAAGGATAAATTTACAGGCAAAACTCTATACATATTCCAAATTTCATTGGTGTAGCTTCAAAAAAAGACAGTAGACAGGTTGGTCAAGGTCAGTCAAGGTCAATGTTGAAAGCTGCATACAAAACTAGCCATACACTCAACAGGTTTAGAAACGCAAAAGTGGCAAAATATTTATTTTAACAGTGTTATCGTGTTTCAAATTTATTCAAATTTCATACACAAAAAAAATTGAATTCTTGTAAAAGTTTCAATAATTCATCGCAAAAAATGACTTAAATAGAAATAAAAACAATAGCGTCATTCAAATAAAAATGTTCAACAGGGGAAATGTTTGCGTTTCTAATATCGGTTAAGTTTATTAGTTCAAATTATTTCATTGCTGCAGCTAAACAAAAGAAGAAAGTATGTCAGTAGGTCAGGTGACCCGTGGTTTGAACCTATGGCCTCAAAATTACATAATGTAATCTGCTGGTTAAGACCAACCTCATTAACTACTTTTAAGGTCTTAGGCCTAATGACTCTCCAGTTAGCAGAACTTGGTCTCCGTGCGTGCGAGTGTGCGTACAAGTGTGCGTGCGTGCGTCACACATTTTTATCCGGTCTATATCACTACAACCGCTGAATTTAATTCAGTGAAAGTTCAAAGACTACTATCATGAGGGTATGTGCATATTATCAGCACGTTCCGGTTCAATGATTTTTCAAGGAGTTATTCTTTTTTGATTACTTTTTCATATACCTTCGTGTCCGAGCTATTTCTCAGCAACCACAGGCTTGAATGCCAAAAATGTTCACGAGAAGCTTTGTTAAAAAGAGGAGATACGCATATTGAAGCGTGTTCCGGTTCGATGATTGTTTCACACTGAATTATGACCCTTTCATTACATGCTATGTACATAATAGTATAAATAACACTTTTGTTCTCTCTTCTTCGGTATATTTCTAAGAAACCATTGACTTGAATTCTGTGAAACTTCATAGGCTGCATCACTATCAAGAAGAGATGTGAATATTCTAGTTCTGAATCTATAGTCAGACAGATAGACCATTGTCTCACTTTCTGATACTTATGTGGCTATTTTAGTGTTCACTTTATTGTTCTTATAGCCATGTAAAGGAAATATTTAGCCACGTTACAGACTGAAATTTACTATTATCTTTCGTGTTCCTATCCACAAATGTATCATAATGTAAGTTCGAATAAACAAATGGACCGCCGTATTCACGTAACTCTCGTTGTATGGTTAACCCTTTCATCAGTTTTAATAACCCAGCAATACAATTGATAACACCACCTAACATTTTTTTACCTCGCAATACGGTTAAACTTAAGCAAACTTCAGCCTGCTTAGTTGTGCACAAACCACAGTTGCATTACATGTATTTCTACTGGGAATGTATGGACGGACTGACAAAAGGACTATCTGCTCTTTTGAGGAAGAATAATCATCAATTCTTCGGATCTCAGAAAATAAGTTGGTATTTTTTCATACAATTCTCTTATTTTCATTATTACAACACATTAAAAATAACTTTGAATTAACATTTACAGAAACTAGAAATGTGTCTGTAGAACATGGATGCCCACGCTATGCGCTTTTAGAAAAAGAAGTGTGTGGTTTTCTTGTAATAGGATTTCGTTGATCACAAATACTTATCTTTAGCATACAATCTCTTAATTATGGTTGAAAAGGTCCACACTGTTAGCTCTGCTGTGCATGTCTAATTTGTTCATAAATCAAAGTTTGATTTTAAGTCGAAAAGTGGCCATAACTCCTGTAAATATTCGTATATGGTAACCGAGATCAAACTTGATCAATATTTCATGTTCATAAACATACATGTAAAATCTGAATAAAATTCATGCAATTTTTCAAAAGCTACTGATGTGAAAATAAAATTTTGCACGCACGGACGCACGCACGGACGCACGGAAAGACGGATGGACATCGGTAACACTTTATGCCCTTCCACCATTCTTCGAAAGGCGGGGGCATAAAAAGATCTCTATCTTACTTACAATATCACAACTTTTAACTGACTACAGATTCAATATATTATGTACTATGAAACATAAAAAATAGTAAATTAAATTATATTTAATTCATATATATGATTATAAACGTAAAGATCACAGCAACAAAATCATTGAAAATAATAATAATAGAAGTCGACCCATTAATTTTCTCAAACACGAACTAATGTTGTCCGAGACTGCTGTTAAACTTGGTTACTTCTCGGCTGATGTCATAAACCCCACTGAGTCATGGACCTCAAACTTTCTGTTCAGTTTCGACATGAGGGTATGTAGGTGCACTTACATGGTGATAGAAAACATTCTCCATATCTTCCGCTACACCAGACTGCAAAGATATAATTATGAAGTCCTTCCCTATTTCATCCTTATTCATTTGCAACTGCCAAATTTTATAGCAACTTCTTCAGTTCAGACACATAAAAATGTGTTATGTACATACGCGTGTCCTAGGTACGTTCCTACATATTTGTATCTTTTCTCTTTATCGCTTGATTTAATTGGCATCTTTCCTCTTTATAATCATTATCTACTAACGTCCCCGTTCTGTATACATTCAAAAGTAGAGCATTTCCGAATATTATGTATTACGTCAAAACGTAACTGCAAAAGCCGTTAGACGTCTAAAACTTCAGACATTAGAATGTGACATATTACCGTTGACTAATACAATGCGATAAAAGCATTAACAAGTACAATATTTATATTTATAATATACAGTCAGCTATTATATGTATTTAACAGCAATTTAGTATTTTTTTAGTCAAATGTCCAATTATAATTAAAAAAATGAAACCAACACCTAAAGCAACATTATTGAGAGCTATTTAACAACTAACTATTACAGCAACATACATAAAGAGAAGCAAAGACGTTAGACACGAACGTACTTCGTACTTTTAGCACCAGTTTTCATTCTCTATATAACTAGATACTGATTGAGTTTGGTACTTTGTTTGGATTCAGACATGTGTATGGCGCAAACCTGCTCCAGTTCTTTATTCCATTTTCTTTAGCAATCCGTAAAAGGTCTGCTTGGAATTCCTTAACCACCTTCAGTGCTCGTTCATCAGTGATGTATTGTACCTCGAAGTCGCCAAGTTTGTTTAATCCTCTTGTACTCAATACTAGTGTTAGGACCATGGTATCGTATGTTTTTGTTTTATCTGGTAGACTGTGGAGAAGATCCTGCTCGTCTAAAGGAAGTTTGCTTTTGGGTGGGACTCCCCTAAGACAAAGGGGATAGTTTGGTGGGTATGCATACTCTTCGTACTGTAGGAAGTTGACAGCTGCGTGTTGAGTACTGCACATGGATATAATGCTTGTCAGGGTAAGGCATACTTGTTCTTTGCTGGTAAACTTGTTATGTTTTCCAAACACACCCTTCATGGCGAGACCTTGCTCCTTGACTGGAGCAACTAGCTCTTTCCTCCACGCCTGTAGTTCGCAGTCTTCCTCCACGTCTTTGTCTGATGAGTAGTAAATGTCAAGGTACTTTTCCACATACACATGTATAGCGTTGTAGAGCTCTATGGCGTCGTCACGGTAGTAATAGTGTGGAAGCAACGTTTTGTCGTACACTCCTCGTTGTTCGAGTTCTGATGGCAGTGTCCCTTCGACATCCATTCTCCACATCTTATGCTTTCGTGCAATAAGGTTTTTCATTCCATCGCTACCCAAATTAAGCAGTTTGTCAACATATTCGCCACGATCAAGCAGTATAGGAAGACCAAAACTATTGATTGCCAGAAGATAGAGAAAATGAGGCATCAAAAGTTTGAATATGGGATGAGTTTTGTATATTTGCCTGTGTGTACAAGCAACAATTCCTTCCATCTTTAAATGCGTGAGGCCTAGATGTGTGATTGACTGGTGGTAGTTTGCATCTGCTACGTTGAACCACATCTTTGCCAAAATCCATGTGTTTTCGTTGTCGCTCGGAAGAAAAACGGGATTTTTCTTTCCGGGTTCCTGGAACAGTTGAATTGCGATCGGCACGATGTAGCCATCTTCACGTTGGTAAAACAATGCAATTGGAGCGGTCATTACAAAACCAGGCTTTGTCGGAATTGTTTTCATTATTTTATAATCTATTATAAAGATCCGGTTTTCCCTAAATGCTTCGGAAAGGGACTTGTTTTCAAGAAAAGGCTCCAGTTCTTCACTACTGACTGCCAGGTTTCTTGGAACCGTTTTACACAGAGATATAACATTACAATTTACACCTATCAAGCGCTGCATCCCAAACAAAACATCATCCCGCCACCTGCAAAATAAATTAAAGAAAAGTTACTCGCCAGTTTGCAATGACAAATATTGCTAATATGCATCAAAATGCTAGTAAACTAGATCAAAAGGCGGTTGTACAAGACGGTGGAAATCTGATATGTAAGTGTTTTTGCATGAATTTTAAAATCAAATTTCGGTAAATTTTGTAGTTAAAACCAAATGCTTTGTGTTTGTTATGATTTGTCACATAGATACACGAACGTTCAACGCGCCATCCCTTAACTTATGTCGTTTTCCATCCTTAAATACTCCGTTAACGGTTCTCCGAGATTTTATCAAATAAAAAATCCTAAACACAGTGCAGTGAACCAAATGTTATAACATGGAAAGCTCATTATGACTGCCAGACTTCACGTGACTATTTTGTAAAAGCTGTATAAGAGTTCGAAAACTATTGGGTTATAAGTTTTAAGGATTTCATCAACTAACTGTAAAGTTGCAACTGTTTGGTAGTAAACGTTTACTTTGACATTTCCAGAATAAGCGTAAATACAATTAGACACATAACTAGTTAGTAACGTCTTAGGATTGCTTAAAAATAATGTAATTACTGGTACATCTATTGCATAAAGCCAGTTGAATTTAATGAGGTAAGTGCAATTGGAATTATACTTCATTTCAACACATCCGTTGTTGCAATATTGCAATCAAATAAAGTTGGACAAGCAAATGCACTGTTGCTTAGGCTGATAGAACATATTGTAATTTTTTTGTTTTGATCGAATATCCTTTTTTCTCTTGGTTTGATTATTGAGTATTTTGAAGTTAATTCTAAATATAAATGTTACCTGTTTAGATTGGAAGGTTCAGGAAATACATTGAATAGCCCCTCATACACCTCCTGAATATCAGATATTTTATCGAATTCTCCTGACAAAAACATCCTAAGTTTGGCATCAGCCTGATACTCTTTGAGCTTTAATCCAATCTCTAATTTATAGCCAAACGAAAACTCTTCATCTGATGGTAATCTTTCGACCAATGGAGGCCCGCCAGGCACTTTTGTTTCAGTTAACTGGTACAATGCTCTCATTTCGTCGAGATCTTTCTGTCGGTCCGCTAATTTGAGATAAAGGACAAATCAAACAGTTAACGAATTAAAATAAAAATTGGTATTATTTCAATCAAAGTATGTTATTTTCTAGACATTAACTATTTTTATGCAAATACGGAAAACGATGTCTCTATCTTGGTTTTCAGTATGTGTACGAAAGTTTGTAACGTAAGGGCGGTAAATGTTATACAATAACCCTTTAGAAATAGCATAAAGCTATAGGTTTATTTTAGGCCATTACGTAATAACTGTTATGGTTTCTTCTGTAATATCATGGATGTCAATACAATCCATTTCACATGAAATACCATGTGCATCTCCGGGGATGTAAACTACCTAATGCAGACTCCGTTGAGATATAAATAGTTCATGCAGTTTGCCAACCAAATAGAGTTTAACACACTCTTTATCAACCAAATGCAACCGTATATCTGCGACTTTCGGAAATCAAACTATCATTAGATACGTTTAATTCTTTTTATTGTAGTGGAATGTATGTAAGAAAAATGAAATTCAACTATTTTCTGCCTAAAAATAGGAAATAATCTAACTGAAAATGAATACAAAGATCAATACTTCAGAAAAAATATTTGAACAATTATTTTTGTTCAGAGACATCCATGTTTTTGTCTGTTTCAAATGATTTGTCATTTGCTTATCTTTCCTCTACATGTTCTAAATATTTCAGAATCTTCTGTATAACAAGAGCCATGTCAACCGACCCCCCCCTCCCCCCCCCCGCAGAGGCAACCTTTTTGTGTGAAACAGCCTTAAATCAATGCAAAATTATTGATCCAGAACATCCTGGTAATGTGTGCAACTCCCCTTGCTGATGACGCTTTCAATGAAGATTTGTTGAATTCCAGCCTAAGGTTGCTGAGAAATAGCGCGGACACAAAATAATATGAAAAAGTAATCCAAGGGCAATAACTCAACGAAAGGTAAACGAAATTACACATTTAACTGAACAAACGATTGTAGTTTTCATAGTAAAATGTATATACACCTCGAGAACTGAATAGTTGTTTGCGGGTCATTAAAAAGTATTAAGGACATGTACCTTCCTACAATAATTATATCAAAGCTAAATATAGTTATATATAATCTCATTATTTTATAATGTAATATAAAATATTCAAAACATTTCCATGTATATTTTGTGTATGTATCCGAGTTATTATTACATTATAAAGTCATTATTTCCTTTTTGGCATTTAGTATTCCAATAAGTATTTTATGATACATTTGCATACCTTCTTCTGAGCTAAACTGTGGTAATGCTACGTCATTGACCAGAAACTTGTACGTTTTGCCAGCTTTGATACTCGTAAATATCGGAACGACTTTCTCCTGACCGGTTTTTTTGTTGATAACTTTCAATTTATCAATGTTCCAGCCAGCTGAGCCAACCATAGTGTCACCACGGATACTAATGCCAGTGACATTTTGTACCTGCGGATAGAATCTATATACAATCTACTCCCAGTACATGTTGTGAAACAAAAGTTTTATTAGGTTTATTTAAGGTGATGCTTGCGTTAACGTGAACTGCTATTTTTATTTCTAACATGTGTTTTCTTAAGAAAAACTTCGAACATTAAATCCTAAATTTTAATTAATATTGAGTGTAAATAATTGGCAACTTCGTGTTATCCTTGTTCAAAAGTTCAAACAAACATAATCAGGTAATCCTACACGCTAAACACAGTTTTTGAAATTTCTCTGCAATGTTGTTCAAGTAAAGCAAGAAACCCGTACCAACCATTAAATAGTTTTACCTTCGACTGGTGCATGCTAAAGGTGTTTGTGTGACCTCTTTTAAATTTCTTTGGAAATTCAGTGACTATTAACTCTTCTTCTGCTCCAACTTTGTCATCGTCAATTAAATGTACATGCATAACTGCTTGGCAAGCTCCCTTAGGTTTATCAGCACTTTCTACAATCATGGTGAATTCGTCCGACGGAATGTCGGTAGATTCATCAACTTCACTGTGTGCTCGTTTCATTTTACCTGCATTTTAAAATATGAAACCAGTAACGGCATACAAAAAAAAGGATACACACACACACACACACACACACACACACACACGCACACACGCACGCACACACACACAGCAATAATTAATCATTTTCTATGAAAGTATTAGTGCACTGTGCAAATCATGCTTGCACACTTTTATATATTTACATTACTTTTAGGATCGTTAAGAAGAAGTTATGTTACAACCGTTCCTGTTTGGAACAACCTTTCTCGAAGTATTTAAAACAAAAGAAAGCACTTAAAATAACATCGATGCCGCAGACATACAAAGGAGTATGAAAATTAAAATACATTTTCATCTAACAGACAGGAACAAGTAAAAAGAGAGCTGTAGTTGAAATAGTGAACTAATCTAAATCTATTTTAAATTTGTCGCATATTTCACCTGAACCAAATATTAAACCGAAACCCTTTCACATTTAAAATGCACTCTACGGGATAGAAAAGAGTAGTGGTTGTATCTAACATTGGGGATCTGCAAAAACAAAGACGTTTCATGTTATACTGATTCATAGTATACATGTATTTTGGTTGTATCTTTGGAAATATTCCTTTTAAACGAGTAAAAATCTCAGTTTGTTTCAGTAGTATTTTTATGCCACCGAAGGAACTTTGGGTGTCATTTAGAAATCGACTCGTCCGTCCGTCCCGACTTCTTTGTCCGGAGCAAAACTCCAAATTTTGTCAAGGGAATTACTTGAAACTTCATACAGTGATAGAACACAATAGGAGAAAGTACAATGTACAAGAACCATAACTCTACCTTGCCTAATATTTAGATGATCTCCCTTGTTAATTTTCTTGTCCAGAGCTTAACTCTAAAAGTACTGAACGAAATTGTTCAAATTGCATACACTGAGAATGGACTTTAAAGGAAAGTACAATGCTCAAGAGCCATAACTCTACCTAGCCTCATTGTTTAATTACACCCCTTTGTTACAATTTCTTGTCCGGAGCATAGCTCTAAAATTACTGAATGAAATTCGTTCAAATTGCAAACATTGAGAGATGACATTAAGAGAAAATGCAGTGCCAAAGAACAATACCTGTATCGTCTTATTTTTTTAATTAACTTCTTTTTATTGAATTTTGTTTTCCGAAGCATAACTAGAAAGGTGTTTAAGGGGTATTACTTGATACTTCACACAGTGATAGAGCACGATGAGAGAAAGTGCAGTGTACAAGAACCATAACTCTACATTGCTTATTTTTTAAATTATCCCTCTTTGTTACATTTTCTTGTCCGGAGCATAATTCAGGGAAAGAGTACATTAAAGGGAAGTGCAGTGCCCAAGAACCATAAATCTATCTTGCCTATGTAATTATCTGCTTTTGTTACATTTTCTTATAGTTTTTAATTATCTCCCTTATTGAATTTTCTTGTCCGGAGCATAGCTGCAAACTTATTCAAGGGAATTTCTTGAAACGTCATACAGTGATAGAGCACAATGGGAGGAAGTGCACTGTACACAAACTATGACTCTAGCTTCCATGATTTTGAATTTTCTTGTGCGGAGTATAACTGTAAAACTACTGACGAAAATTTGTTCCAATTGTATACAAGGAGAAAAGATATTAAAGGGAAGAAGTGCATTGCCCAAGAATCATAACCCTATATAGCTTTATTTGTTAATTATCTTACTTTCTTTTCTGTAAATTTTTCTGTCAGATCACTTTGCTAAAATATGCAATGATTTTATACCAAACTTTGAATATAGGTAATTTTGTCAATGAATACTGTAAACGTACTTTTATTAACGGGTTTCTAATTTTAGCGCAATTAGCGCCGATCTAAGCCCCGCTAATTCATGTTTATGTTAATATACTGGTATTGCAACCTAGACTAAAGATTGTGACTCTACGACTTTGTTCAGCATACTGAAAAATATTTTCAGCTTCCCGACATTCATAATTTCTTTGTTTATATGTCAATTAATCCACAAATAAACTTTGACTCCATATATTTGAAAATATCCCGAAAAACTAGTATAGGTTTGTCAAAACACAGAGCACAAACAAGGATAATAACACAACATTTATTTCAAATAGATGCGAATTTCTTCGGGCATCTCTGTGATTTCTCGTAATTATCGGGGATTGTTCGCATGTATACATATACGCTATATATATTATTAGGGCCTATTCTATTACATTGTATATATTATACACAAGTAGAAAAGTTGCTGCGGGTCGCAGCAAAGAAGATAGCGTTGCCCAAGGAAATGATGATGACTTGTATTAAAGGCAGAACTGTATTAGACTTCGGAACACGATTTTGAGACGTTAAAAAACTAGAGAGAGACATATAAAATCGACAGATTTTCTTCACTTGACTAGAACTGCCAACAAGAGTAGCCATATTGACCCTATATCGTCCACCTGAGTGCATGGCCTACTTATTACACAATGTGATCAAAATCAACCTTGATCTATATGTGTTCCAGATTTAGTTAGGTCATCATCAAGACCGGAAGATTCTGGCTAATTCTAATAAAAATTGGTTATAAAATGTTACTTTTAGAGCAATAAAAACTAAAAAGTTATCTCTTGATCTGATCTTGTTACCTAGTTTTGGATCCAAGGTGACCACCATTCCAATATAACAAGAATAAATGCCAGAAGTATTGTCAGAATTTCAAAATGTTTTGCAATAACAATATAATCACATGGATTCTCTTAATATACTTTACAACTTTAATACAGGGGCCGATTGATTAAAACCAAGGAATAGAAAGAAGCAAGTTTTTTTTAATTTTCAAATTACACTGAGTCTTGCAATTACGACAATATACCCGTCAAATCCCTGGTTGCATTGTTTTATGTTATACTAATTGCTTATGACTACAATAACTGTGCAAAGACATATATACAAAATTTATACAAATATATTAAGTGGAAGTGTATATTACCGTTCTTGCAAGGAAAACTTCGTGGCATACAGACTGTAATATTTCCCAGAGTAGTAAGTATAAGATGGTGTTCTATTTAATCATTTTTTTTTACAATATGTCAGAGTTTTTCTACCTAGAGTAATAGAGCAAAATCTAGAAATGTGTGCAAAGGAAAGTTTCCAAAGGAAACGGATGCTCCCCGCTTTGTGCTATTCAGTAACATACAAGTATGAAAATGTATAACGACTATCATACAGGTGCACACATGTGTTTCTCTGAATTATTAAGTGCAAATGTGGCCATAATCGAACTTGACCTGTAAAGATGGATATTTACGAATGTAAATTGTATATAGTGGTCATCTGTAGTGAGCATAGGCTATATTCAATGCATTGTTACTGTACTTTCTATGCGAATTTTAAATTTTTAAACAATTTTCCTGACCATCATAATGGGGAGAAACAGTCCCGCAAAGATCGTAATGGCGGGTCTTTCAATTTGGAAAATTTTAATTGTTGGGGGTAAAAGACTACACCACGGAAAGCACGAAACGTACCGGAAATTTCCGCCGATATGAACAAAACAACATAAACAAAAACTCAGAACTCGGTAAAACATTAGCGGGCCTATATACACACAAATAAATCCATTCGGTGAACTAACATTGAATTTTATAGTTTCTATTACAGATGAAAACGTTTCGATACTGCTCTTAGTGCTCAATATTATTACTTCAACAATGAAAAATCTAGTCTGGTTACACATGTACCAAATGCAGATTTATTTAATACCGAAATAATATCGCTATTGTGTTTAAGTCATATCGGCGAAAATTTCTGGTACGATCGGCCTTTTGTGTGTTCCAGTCTGGTCTGGTCAGGGTTTTAACACATACCTAAATATTTACCGAAATGAACTGTTATTTGCCGAAAAAAAATTGTTTAATATAAATCACGATTATTCATCATTTTTATCATTTAACTATTATGTGCCTTTGTAGCAAATTTAGAATACTGCATTGTTTACCAGTGGAATTTAGTTCAATGTCAGTAACTTCAACGAAGTCTTGTCAGTATCGAAAACGAATTTATTCACTACTACCGATACGGTGATAAATTGATCATTGCCACCTCACCAGTGACTTTCAGTTACGTTACCCCAAACATACGTTGCGCTGAGGCGCAACGCAATTAATGATATCGTTAATATCCCAAATAATGTATGCAGACGATACCACAATATACGCATCATCAAATAATATCATTGCTATACAAAACCAACTTCAAAATCATCTTTCGTCAATAAATAATTGGTGTGTTTTAAATAATATGGCGCTACATCCAGCTAAAACCAAATGCATGATTTTAGCAACTAATTACAAAATTGAGAGATAAAAAAGAACTTCTATTACAAGTAAATAATGTACAGATTGAAAATGTAACTGTTCAAAACCTTCTAGGAGTTTATATAGATAACTCTCTATCATGGAAATACCAACTAGCTAAAGTAACGTCTAAATTAAACTCTAAAACTGCACTGCTAAAAAGAATTAATTATTACTTGTCGCACGATATGAAACTTATGTTCTATAATGCTTATATATTACCTACATTCGATTACTGCTGTACGGTATGGGGACATGGCAAACATGCACAAAAACGATAATTAAGAGTCACAAAAGAGGAGCAAGAACTATTTTAAACAGACAATTACAAACTAGGTCTGTACAAATGTTCCAAGAACCACAGTGGCTTTCTTTTCCACAGAGATGTAACTTTCATACAGCTTTACTTGTGTATAAATCTCAAAACAATTTAGCTCCAAGGTATATATCTGATCTTTTGAGTTTTTCTAATAATCATATTTATAACTTACGTTCAGCCTCTGAAAATCATCTTCAAACGAAGATATGTCGAGCAAACTACTTAAAAAATAGTTATAGTAGTAAAAATGTTTGGAATAATATTCCTTCACAGATCCGAAATCTACCAAGTCTTCGATCATTTAAAATTCATTACAAAAAATTTCTATTGAAATCAGAACTACCAGTAATACAATATTATTAGATTTTGCATTCAATTAGCATACTTACTGTCATGCGTTACCTATGTGTGACTGATTGTGTGTAAGTAATTATTTTTTAGTGTTCGTCGAAAACCTGTGATTTTTTTATTTTATTTTTCCCCATCCTATTACAAGAAGGCCATATTGAAAATATGATGCAATATAGAATGTCTGTATAAATGTCATAATATGTTACCTTTTTAAAATAAAGAATTCATTATTATTATTATTATTATTATTATTATTATTATTATTATTATTATACTATGAGACGTGTGCAAAGCGACTTTATGAACTGTTTGGTAGATGATACAATTAGGTCCACCTGTTAACTTTTTCATTCTTACGAATATATACAATAAAGTACTAGCATTCACGAGTTCAGTCTCCTGCTGACGGTCATTTATAATGGGTTTACTCAAGCCCATGTTTAATGGAAGAGTTCTAACACGACTATGCACATTAACTAGCCATTTTGCCCGAATGATAATAATAATAATTCTGTTTTCAATAAATACTCTTGAGATACCTGATTTTAGTAAAGAAATAAATGAAAACGAAAACTTACTGCTTAAAAGACTTAACATCCAACATCAAAACAGCACAGCGTTTGACTTGAATGAGTATATGCACGCATATACATATATACTGTCTAGACAACACTTCTTAGAAGTAACTTTGATGCTCGCATCAATAATGGACCGTTCCGCAACCAATATTTTTAACCAATGAAAACGCGCAGTTTTATTCACTGCGGTATAGCTTTTTTTTTTTTTTTTTTTTTTTTTTTTTATTATTTTTTTTTTTTTTTTTTTTTTTTTTTTTATGATGATGATTTATTAATGTTAACATATAACAATTTACATACAAGCTCTATGGCTTTTCAATGACTATTAACTGACAATGCACATATTTCATACTACTTCCCTGAAGGATAAAGCGAAACAAAGTTATGCAATGTTTAACGACTATTTTGTGGTGTTTAGTTTAAAATTCTTATTTGCATGATTTAATTTTGAAATAGTATACAGAAAATCATTACGTATAGAACTGATACATGAGACGAAAAAAATAGATGGTAAACTTACATCAGATCTAAAAAATAACCAACAACAAATAGACCAAAAAAACAAAAAAAAACAACAACAAAAAACAAAAAAAACAACAACAAAAAACACAAGCAAACATGATTATTTTTTAAAAAAATGTTTGTATATATGCTACTTGAGATTATCTCTACTGAATTACTCCCTATATATAGATAACCTAAAAGACGAAACGAAATACTTAGGCCGTCGTAAGGGTAACGTAGTATATTTACTTTAGGAAAGGCCTTTTTTATTATTGTGACATTATAGATGAAAAAAAAAAAATGTATGTTGTTGTTATTTGTAACTGCAACACTTAAAGCTTTTCATCAGTTTCTCATGTATAGTTTATCTGATGACGGGATTACATAATAGAGAAATTTACTATATCACATTTTGTGTAGTAATAACATTTTAAGTTCTTGTTACTGTCGACTTCAAAGCCATAGAGAAACAAAACATGACAGGCACAAAACACCACAAACTGTGAAATACTTCCAAAATCCTTGCATTTTAAACACAAGAGAAACAAATTTGAAATACCGTTTTAAAAGATTTAATTGAAGCCTCATCACTAATTTTTGATGGAACATACCTTGACCACAGACACAAACATTATTTATATGGTATGGGCTTCCTTTATTAAATTGTCATACAGAGACCATCGTTTTTGGAATTTATCCCATTCACATACTGAATATTGTACGCATTTTTCAGTATTATAGTGAAACGTTAAGACTCTTTTAAAATTGTTTAAGTTAGGATTAAGATTTTTATACCTGCAAGTATATATATATCTCTTAACCAAAAGGAGAATAAAATTTAAAGTGAGGTCTGCTTTTGTATTATTTGTTATTCCAAAGAGAATATCTACCTTCGAGAAGTTTAAGTCACTTAAGTGTGGGCATTTGTTTTTAAGCCAATCTTTAATAGTTTGCCAAAACTGTTTGATAATATTACATTCAAAAAACAAATGGACGATAGTTTCATCTGCAGATTTACAAAAGGTACATCTTCTATCATCCTTGATTCCAATCTTAGTCAAAAACGTGTTTGTTGCGAGGATTCTATTTGTTAATTTGAACTGAAAGTATCGAAGGTTCGTGTCTGGTGTTATTTTTGATATTAATTTGTAAAAATCCCTCCACTCAAAATCTTCAGGTAACAAAATATCATTTTTCCATTTTAATTCACAGTTAGGAGTTTTGTTAGTTTTTGATAAGGTTTCATAGATATAATGACGTCCTTTTTTATCGTTGACAATGACCTGAATTGACTTGGGGCTAAACGGTCTGAGTAAATTCTCTGCTTCCGTATGAATTCTTAATTTTTCTCTTAGTTTCGATAAGCATTGAATAAGCCCTTGATAATTAAGGAAATTTGTATTAATATGTAAGGAAGTTGTTATAGTATTAAAATCTAAGAAAAGACCTTTGTCGTCCACTAAATCTGAAATGAACAGAATATTTTTCTTAACAAAATTATTGTAATATACATTCTTGCCTCCGACCTTCACTAGAGGATTAAACCATATGGGTTGAGCTAAATACTCACTCCATTTTTCTAAAGTTACTTTTTGGCACAATATGTACCGCTTGTTGCTACCCGCCATCTTGTGCTCACAACCTATCGCTTAGATACAGCTTGTTTACAAAATAAACATTACGATCTTTGCGTTAATTTCAACGATGGTTCGACGATGTGCGTGGGAAACTTGTAATGCTGATTGCAGATACTCTGAAAAAATGATTGGTGTTCGATTCGTTACTTTTCCGAAATGAGGTATACTTTTAGCATCAATTCATCTATAACCTCGACTATTCACATACAGTGGAAAATTGAGCATTAATCATTACGATACATTTTTATTACATACATCTAATAAGTGTGCGATAAATAAAATATAATCCAGTGATACATTTTTGAAATGAAAACAATATCAAAATAATTTAACATCAGCAACGTTTCTTTTCCGAAAGCAGTTGTCTATACAAGATGTTGTTTTTTGGGGTTTTTTTATACTAATTTATTTATTCTCGATT
>JAFMSR010000007.1:35078039-35098046 GCA_022818135.1 Saxidomus purpurata
CTACTCTAGCTTACCTGGTTGAGATTGATTGACTGTGATGACTTTAGTTGAAGAGCTGCCGGATGCAATGTTTGACTTGAGTATGGTGCTGCCTTGTTTCCCTGTTTGGTTACCTCCCCTTGTAGACAATATAGACGTCTGCCCTGCCAACTTTCCAGGAACCCCTGGTACAACTCGTGTGTACACATTGTTTGTTTTACTCACTGTACTTATGACAATGTTTCTACCACCAGAAGTTTGTGAATTACTTGAAACTGTAACATGTTTATCACCACTGGGCCAAGTCAATTTCACTAAATTTGTCGTTCCATCTGGCGTAGTGCTGGTACAGTCTGATTTTGAACGAGCAGGTTCGGCCATTTCAATGTCCCCGTTTAGGGAACTACAAGAGGGATTTAATAATGACACAGCCCCCTTATTCACATCCAAGTGTCCGTTATTTACTTTTGTGTCACAATTTGAGACTAGAGGTCCATTTGGAACACTACAATCACTATAGCTACTATTTTTAGTTTTAAGATCACTAGACTGGTTCTCAACCTCCATTTGAGAACTGGACTGGTCCATGAGGTCTCTATTTTGCACTGGTTGAACCGAGGCAGTCGGTTTTTCAGTTTTGGCAGATTCAGAATTTTTACAACTTTCCACAGAATTACTGCGTTCCAACTGTTTTCTAGTAAGGAACTGAGCTATACTAGTCTGTAGTGACACCACAGACTTTAACCACTGAAAGAAAACGAATCAATAAGCATGTATAATAAATACAATGAAGTTCACCTTTTTTCAATAACAAATATGACATCAGAGACCATGAATACAAACCAAGTAACACATGAAATTTCTATAATCAAGTGACCGACCAAACTTCAAAATCTGTTTTGTGTTCAGAGTGTGACAAGCATCATCAACAAACTTAAAAGTTGTTACCACACTGCTTGCGAAATACACTCCTAGATTCTAAATATACACTTCAGCCGTTAAACAAAGCCTGAATACCATCAATCAATAATCTAGCTATTTTTCAATAGATCACCGATGCTTTCTTAAAATTTCTTTGTGATGTTACATCTCCATAATAAATATGTATGACAAAATATTGAAGTGCATACAACCTGTAATAGTTTATACTAATTTATTTTAGCTCGATTGTGAGGAATGCTTTAGCTTATCGAGTCACTCTCGAGTCCGCTTCCTGGAAAAACCAGTACTGGTGTGATATGAGGTACGACCGTGACCCAAGTCGAATCTCCAGGATGAACGGCAGACACCTTAACCTCTACACCACCGCTCCCTACATAGAAGTGGCCACAACACAAAAGACTTTTAAAATGTTTGAATTACCACTAAAAAGCAATGAACTTACATGCTCTTGTTCTTCCAATGAAGTTTCTAATGGGCAATCTCTATCAATACAATCCTCGCTGGTTGTCCCACTAGTGTCTAGGACAGGTGGAGATAACAAATCACAAGGATACTGGTAATAATCCTTTATAGATGACGGAATCTGAAGATACATCATCAACGTTTCAAAAACATACATGTTTACACTCTAAACCCTCTGTATCAATGAATTATACCATTTGTCAAAACAGATAAATGACAGAACTTCAAGACTAGTATGACTTTTCTTGAACAGTAAATGAGAAAGCTGTCCATAGATACATGCTGCCCTAAAAGTTTTTTAACACTGCCAGACATTCAGTCTGACCAATGAACTTTTTGTCTGACTTAACAAAAGAAACTATTTTGGTCATTCAGCAACAAAACTTTGCCTGACTGGCTACAACATGATAGGCAGCCAGGCACTTTTCAGGTAAATTGTAGATATAACAACTAAACAATCTATAAATCTGCAAAATGCTAAATAGACGTAAGATTTTTTAAGAATTCTTGGGGTCAAATTCTTGCATTTCTTTTGCATAGTCAAAAGCAAACAGAATTTTTACTTTTTTAAAACACCTCACTTTTGGTGAGAATCCAACAATCCTACACAGCATGTTTACATCAACAAGCATCATGGCCAACACAGAGCACACAGGAGTCCTCCAATGCCACTGATCAGCTACTTAAACTACCTTAAACTAAATGCTGTAATTTCAAATGCAATACCTGTGCAGCTTTACGTCGAGGGTGTCTATATTTTAACCTAAATGGCGGGTCACGCCTGTGAATTTTCTTCAAGAAATCCATTTTCACACTATGCTGATTAACTCTATCATTATACTTGTCCCACAGCTTCACCCTTTCTGTTATCATAGTTGTCTTTAACAATTTATCATCCTGAAATAGAACGAACGTACAGTTAAACTGAACCTACTGTCAACACCACATATCTTCATGGAATTTCCACCAACCATCATCAAATTTAAAACTGTCTACATATTTTCCAATCATGGTCCTGTTCTTGTGCACCCTGACTTTGTCTCTTGCACCCTGCTATGCCCTTTTTGACAGGACCTTTGCATTTTATGTTAATGAGCATATCTCTTGGATTTAATGACGAAATACCAGTGAATAATCTAGCCCTGCGTCATAGACGCACAAAAAATGCGAAGGACGCAAGCACGTGAAAAGCGAGACTTGGCAGTTTGTATAAAAGAATATCGTCCACGAACTTGCATTTCCTGCGAGTAATTAGAAGAATGTTCACATGAAATCGTTACTACCTCTTAAGTGCCCTTTTTCCAACAGCACCCTGCTTTCTTTAAATCCTAGCTGGAAGACTGTTCTAACAGTCTTCAGATTTAAAACTTGTCCGTCAGAAGCTAAATCTGACCATAACCTCCAACAATCCTCTTTCTCCAGATAACGCGAGGTCATACACAGCCACTTGCAACTTTTTTAACCAACCAGAATGTCTTATACATAAATACCAGGAACCAGCAGATACAATTTTCATCCATGCATGTGTCAATAGAATGCCTCCAAATGCAATACTTACAATGATATTTTCTACATGATTTGGACACATCCATGTAGTTGTAGGTACAGATGTGAGAGGTGGATCCAAGCAATCCAAATGGTACATACATGAACAATAGTCACATGGTAACAAGGGCGCCACTCGACAACTCCTGTAAATACCAATTGACAATTTTTGGATTTTTCATTTTGACTAAGATAGTCAAAAAAGATTTTTACGGATTTCCTCTATATTCAATGTGAATGAAACTGTTACACAGATTGTTATTTTTGGGGTTATAACTATGGCAATGTTTATTATTCTAGGAGTGAAAATCACTAATGGTCACTTTGAACAGTAATATCACTTTAAGCAACATGTAACGAGACGTATCACAGAGAGTGGATAAAAGCCCAATTCTGACTTGTTTGCCATTTGTATTATGAAAGTTTCAAGATTCATTTCATGTTCAGATTTTCTACTTGATGCTTAACATGCTTTGTTCACCACAGTTTCTCGCATATAGAGCAATTTTTCCTACTAGAATTTCTCCAAATTGTGTACGTTGACAGAAAATCAGCCTTGGTCTTTATCTGCCCTTGGCTCAGAAAATACAACAAAATGCTGTGTTCAAGGGCAGAAAATTAAAAATCCATGCAGGTGACCTGTTTATTACAGATATCTGCTTCAAACTTGATTCTCATTCAACATACCAAGTTTGAAGAAATTCTCCTATTAGGAAAATGTTTGCCCTTAGTTAATGCCCTATACACATACAGGAAACTGTAGCGAACGCCTTTCACGTTATGTTGAATTCTTAACCCAACAGGTTTGTATAGCTTTCACAAACAGTTTTATTTCCAACTACTCTTAAAACGCATGAAAGATTAACAAATGAAGCTTTCGAGGTTTTGTGTCCAATGCATTTCAA
Source organism: Saxidomus purpurata (assembly GCA_022818135.1). Classification (NCBI taxonomy): domain Eukaryota; kingdom Metazoa; phylum Mollusca; class Bivalvia; order Venerida; family Veneridae; genus Saxidomus; species Saxidomus purpurata. Next base: position 35,081,873 of record JAFMSR010000007.1, read on the forward strand.
AATTTAACTTCTTTCATTTACAAAAGAAGAAAGAAAGATAACTTACTTGTTACATAAAAAACATAACTTAGCCGGCAGTGGAACTAAGCCGCTGTTATCCAACTCGTGAGCTGGCTTCTTAGTCGACAAATTCCGGTCTCTTCCCCACCACTTCCTCTTGTAAGATCCTGAAAATATACAAGCAACTGTGAACTAACAATTCACAAGACACTTCAAACTAGAGATCAAGCTTGCCTTAAAAAGGGCCTATACATTTCAAGGCTGCCTACTGCTTTTTGGGGTTGGTTTTGAGTTTACAGCATTTCAATCACATACAGGCATGCAGTTTACCTATTACAACTGTTCTTTGGAAGGACCAGTTCTTGACCCCAAACCTCCATAAGAAACTGCCAACTTTCTCACATAAAAAGTAAAAACCAGTAGCAAGGCTCGAACCCATGGCCTCAAGCAGTCAGAGGTTTTGTGATTACAAGTCCTCAACCATAACCACTCGACCAGACAGGCACTTACACTTGTTTTGTCTGTTATGTTATGATGAAGGAAGTTGCTATGGTGATTAGATTTTAAGTGTTTATTTATAAGAATCCTACCAGGAAATGTTTGTCCAGTAGTACTTTTGCCAGATATCACATAAAGTTTAAAACGAATGCCATTACTTTGGTGTCAATAAAGATTAGCCACCTGACTTAACATGTACTAAAAACCTATAAATGAATAACATGATGCCCGCAAGTTTGAAAGCTGCTGCATTAGAAAATAAGATATCAGACCGTCATGCCATCTTGCATTTGATCATTGTAATCACTTGCCTGGTAGTGGTGTTGTGCATTCTACGTCTTTAGGAAGTTCAAACTGTACTGGATTGAGTACTTTTGCGGCTTCAGCCAGGGTATGTAGTGGGTTGGCCGACAATACTGGTATAGGAATAGGTGGTGGCAGGTACTTTGTGGACTTCCCACCATTGGAAGAACTTCCACTCTTTGTTGAGGAAGTATCGTCATCTTTCTGAAAAAATTGAGAACAGCCTATTAGACCAAATGGTATTTCAAAATTTCAGACACCAAACTGTAAGGTTGGTGATACAAAAATTACTACAACTGCTTATCAAATTCTTCAATACAGATTCAATTCACCCTTCGAAATAAAGTAATTTAAATATCACACAGACACAGAATATATATATTTGCTATAACATTGCCACCAACTTTAAAATCAAAGGTGGATTTCACATTCAAAATTTCTGCTGTATAGCAAAATGAACAAAACCTTGACAAAACAAAATTCCTAATGTAAAAGAGTGTACCTCCTTCGGGCCAGTTTTACATCTATGACAAATCCATTCACCTGGAGGAATATCATCTTCTTCTAGTGGAGGATCACTGCAAAGCAACATGCACTTCATGAACTGTTTTTTATTTCACAAAAAGAATCAAAGGCTTGTATCTCATAGCAGACAAACTTAAGAAAAATAGGCCCGTAATTTACTGCTGTTTATCAGAAAATATTCAAGCCGACTTGAGGTGTAGATTTTTTATCAAGGCCTATTGCGCGGACATAGCACCAAGATTTTGTTTCCTTCTTTTTAATAGGTTTGATAAAGATTCAAACTTCAGCAAATGTTTGCACATAAACCCTATCCCGACACTATATATTTTAAAGCAGCCACAATATTGAAATATGTCAAAACAGCTAGATCTTCTAAGTTGCACATTGGAGACTATCTCTGTCAACATGGTTCACAATAGTGCTAAAGAGAACCCCGACTTAAAGTAAGTTGTCTAAGTTATCTTACTGGCATTGCAGATGAAATGAGGCAGGACATCTGTCACAGCAAACAAGATCGCCTCCCTCTGTGCAACTGTCACAATAGTCATGGTTGATGGCTTTTCCATGCTTTTTGAATTCCTTGGGTCCCCGACGCATCCTCCGAGCTGCATCTTCACTCACAGGAGGTGCAATCAGCCTTTGTATTTCCTGCAATTTTCAAATATTTGGACATTAGAATAATTACTGCAGGTGTTAATCATGGTCAAATCAACTTACAGTCCATCTACTTCAATATGGCTCCTGCTGCACACGAGAAAAGTGAATTGAAAGTTTAAACATAACAAGGCAGTCTGAGTGACAGCAATACACCTAACAACATATAGGAGTGTTGAGAAAATGAGCTGTGTCCCTCAGGTGTGACCTCCTTATGTTAGCTCAACATGAAAATCCGGTGAGTTTCTTGAAATCTTTCAAATGGAATGCAGTCTCATGAACTTTGATCCCTGTGCCATTGACCCAGTGTGGTTGTCTTACCGAGATAAACAGTAAAATCAATGACCCTAAGTGTGACCTTGACCTTCAGTCAGTGAGGTTGGAACATGATGGGATGACCGTTTGACCAAAGTTTTATGAAAATCCTTTCATGTATTTAGACAGTGGCCAGGAAAAACCAATTCCTCTTAAGTGACCTTGAGCCAAATAGGTTGGAACTTGGGTTCTGCACGCCGTCTTGATGAGATGAACATTTGGTCCAACAATCATGCTAATAATACCTGTGGTTTAAGAGTTATGAAGTAGACACAAAAACAAATGACCTTTAGTGTGTTCTTGTCCAGCAGGCTTGGAATATGGGTTCTGCACATTGTTTTGGTAATAAGTTAGATGAACATTGGACACTAGTTTCATGACAATCCTTCTATGGGTTTAGGAAATATGGAGCAGGCATTGTCACTGAAGGATGGAAACAGTTCCTGTATCCCTTACCACTTTGCAACAGGGGATTAAAAGCTGTCAAGGTCTTTCATAAATCTCAAATATTACTTCTTTAAAAGAACAGTCATAAATGGAAAATAGCAGTGGTCTAGTCAAACGCGTCAGGCCGGTGAAAACTGTCTTCCCCCCAGCAGATATCCCATGATGCTAATAGTATTAAATTTATTACAGTTTCATATTTTCGGGCAAGGGATTTCAAACATATTGAGGCTTGCTGTGGGGATTCAGGGCTGTCAATTTTTCTTCGGGTGAGATTTATGTCCTATTCCCCACCAAATACTCGGGCCTCAAGTTTAAAGGTTAGTATGATAACATGTTTATCAATATATCATTGAGAATCACTCTAACCAGAAGCATGCCCTACGAGGTATTAAATTCTATAGTTGTCACTTCCTGTAGAGTTTATCAACATTCCCCTTTGTCTTGAAAAATACCAAATCCCCCCCCCCCCCCACTTGCACAAGCGAGTGACAGCCCTAGGATAAGCTCATAAAAGTGTACGTTATTTGTGTTGCGAAAAGAAATCATGACCAACGAAAACCTTTAGGCAGGGATTGCATGTATTCTATGGTGCGGAATTACATGTAAAACTGAAATGCTCTTTCTACCATGACTGCACAGAACAAGGGCCGCAAACCTACACTTTAATCAAGTATTTTATACAAAATTTCATCATAGATCTAGTGGATTTCACAGTATTTCCTGATCTTTGAAGTTATGACAGACAAGGGAACAAAACTCATGCCAACATATATATATGGAACAATGAAAATTTTGAACAAAAAATGCATTCATCATGGCTGCCTGGTACTAAATTAATTTTGATGAAAAGCACTAGCTAAACGAATTGGAACAAAACTTCAAAATATATGGGTATGCTTTCATTTACTTCTGTAAAAAGAGAAGACAATGATAAAACGTACGTCCATTAAACCTCCTGAAGTATCTAAATCGTATTCGCAAGACGCCATTTCAAGCTTTAACTATAATCAAATCACTTCGAGTCCGACCACAAATTATCTCAAGAACTTAGGCAAAAACACTACAAATAAACTGCAATTTTGCAGACGTTTTACAGTTGATTACTCTAAATATGATAGCATATGACGGAGAGCTTATACGTCTTAGACATGACGTGCTTTTGTAAGCGCACGATTTACTGATTATTCACATGGTCAACATTTTTGTTTTGCAAATATTTGTCCAGGAAACTTGGCGCAAAATGTCGGACAACGCAAGTACGCATGCGCAAATCCGGGAGCTTTGCTTGCGCAAGCGTGTTAAGGATTGAGAAAACTAAACGAATGAAGACAACATGTTATTGTGGACGCTTTCTATAGTCCCGCTCTAGAACATCTTTTCTAGAGCGTGAGCTCGATCCTTGATGTATGAGTGGAACACATGTTTTGTCCAACTCACATTTTAATGAAATAGTGTGCACACGTAAAGGAAAAATGATCATAATACAGGACAATAAACATTGCCAAAACGAAATTCAGTCCCGTGGTCTCTGATTTAATATCACTGTAATAATTGATTGAGGGTCTTGGGTTCTAGACCTGCTACCAGAGCTCTAGATTTCTGAAATGTGCTATTAATACTCTCCAGATAAATAACAAGAATTTCTTATCACTTCCAACAAAGTTTCATTCGTTTTCTCACATTTGTTTTGAAAAAAAGAATTCATTTTGGAGAAAAAGAAAAGAAATCGCCATTTTTTTACTTTTGAGTGCCATCCTACGTCATTTATAGCTTTAAAACAACCAATAACGCTGTCGGAAATCCCTCTAAAATGCAGCTTTACCATTTTTTTTTATTTGATATATAAATATAAAAAATGCATTCAGCCGTTCTAGAGATACATGTAATCAGAATTATACGCCTTGTCGCAAGAGAATTTTACCGAGTATATATATGGAAAGGTGTTTTTATATTCAGATTTTTGTTTATTTCTAATGTAAATATATATCTTTATTATTTATCTATCTGTAAGCGAATAAACACTCCAAGGACTTCAGACATATTAGTTTAACAGATTTACTTATAACAAGCGTCTTACGTTTTCGCCATACTAGTAAAACTGAATTTTTCTTTCGGGAAAAATGTTACAGACTTATTTTGCTTGCCTTCCCTGCGAGCCATAAACGCTCGACTGTTATCTCCGACAAGCTTTACATCGTCATTCTTGATTACTTTATCTGCCATATCTTGCTGAGTCTCATATCGCTTTTCACTGTCATCTTCCTCATTTTAAGTTTCTTTAATGTCTTTGATAGAGTTTTCAATGATACATTTTATTGTTGAAATCTTATATACTGGATTTATGACTTAGTGTTTACTGTGTATGCTGTTGATAAAAAAAAACACTTAAAGTCACGTTATCAACGGGTGGGGTTTTGTTATCATTCACGAAGTTCAGCATTGCTTCGACTCTGATATATTATTTTGTCAGTCTTTATACTTCTTGCAAATAATTTATTTGCTTCTCTAAGCAACGAACGACCAGAATGTGACCAAATGTTCGTTCTTATACGTTTCTTTTTCTTGAAAATAGTTGTAAAATGCTCCACATCATCTCCTCATATATTTATTTACAATCCTTTCCATTTGATTGTCGTAGTACGCTGTCTAAGTTCTGCAAATAGCTCAATGTATGAAGCTTGTTTTCTTTGACGAAGCCATTCCCTAACATCACGTTTAACGTCGTTTCAGCAATGGAAAACCGAGCATTAGGTAATCATATTCAATGGCTTGAGTTAAAGAAGTGCCCTGCCTGCTATGTAATTTATTTTTGCAGGCTGTATATTCGGTCATTTTTCTTATTATAATCCTCAATTATGTTTCGGATTTGTTTTGATCTTTCTTCTCGCGCGCGGAACACAAATGCCAATGGAATGATTGGTTCGCTTTCATGCAAAACAGTTTACCTGACAGACTAAGGTATTATGTTAACGTTTCGACAGTCACACGTGGTATCAATTGAGAGGAAAAGTCGTTCATCACGTTTAATTGTTAATAGATTGTTAAAATCTATCAACCGAGTCTCTATGTCCCATAATTACTTAAAAAAAGATGGGTATAAGTCAATCTGAATAACAAAGCCATTCAGCTGAAATATTAATTCAAATGAGTCGTAAAATCTTATTCTGTTGTCTTTGCGCGGCTAAATTTCGTACTTCTTTTAAATATAGCGGTGCACTTGCAGCTGCCCGAGGTCCTGGACATAATTTTTAAGTTACTATAAACAATGATTGCGCTTTTATCTTTTGCTAATTCCTTATTCTTTTTTTAAATGAATGCTATGTTTTGTATGTGTGCCTTTTTACTTCTTTCTGTTGATTTATTCCCATGCTCTGTATTTGTATAAGATGTTTCATCTCCTGTATAATGTAATAAATCATATCGATCATTATTAAATAGGATTCCATTCAAACAGAATCAGCAGAGCCTTTCGCCGTACCGTAGTCCACAATTAACACATTATATTCTATGTCTCGTTTTACAAAAGAACAAAGATATAGTTGGAAACTACTTTGAACCATCACGTACCTACTAATAGTCATCACAGCGTCGCTCTAATTTTTGTGAGAGTTAATGAGTATCAGCAAGAACATCTGTACCACCCGCGTGAATTAGTCAACTAAAATATAAAGGTTAGACGCTGTGTACATATTAGCTACAATTAAGGAACTCCTCGCAGACATGAAGTGATATGTACATAAGCATTTTAACAAAGAAGAATAAGAAAGACGAACTAGTTATATGCTCATCGATGAACATGTTTGTTTAAAAAGTTCTAACTGACAATCCCGGCTAATTGTATTTCCGTAATAGGCAAGTCAAATTTTGCATAATGTAACAACTGCAAATTCTCTGCAGACGCGTGTCGTAGCATACTCTACATAAAACAACAATAACTACTGTTTTGCAAGGTGAGTATATCTGGCTAGCATAACTGGGGAGTTGGCGTACAAGTAATGTCACAGTATGAAATAAACAAAACAATGTTTATATATAATAAAGTTCTTAAATGCACAAATAGTATTGTATTGTCGTATACTTCTAGTACAATGTACATGTATATCTATCATCTGGAGCATTAATATGACCCCGGGAATTAATAAGCATTCTACAAGCGAATCTGTATACGATGCATTCAAACGTCGGCAGCACGTCAAACTCAAATTCGATTGTAATCTCACACGGAATACGAGCCAGCCACGAAAAAAACTTTCTATTTTAGTTTGGAGACAGGGTGAAACCTGTAAAAGCATTGAATGCTCAGACTATTTCTCCAAATACCGAGTAACGAAATAAATTCCGGCATTAAATAAATATATTGAAAAGTTAATACGTCCTTTTGTGTAGTTAGCAAAATAGTGGAAGGTTCCTGAAATTGTTAGCATGATAACTTTGACCCATGACCTATGATGCTTAGACCAAAACCTAGGTTTTTTGTTATAGTATTGAAAAAGGATCGATGTTCGCCAATGACTTTGTTCTACATGCACCAACAAAAACAATGTTCAGACTGAAGGTGATAAGACACAGGAGACGCCAATCAGCAGGAAAGTGGCCTCGTTCAATTTAAGATGAGAGAGATCAAAACTTTATTTATGGTAAGTAGAAGTATTAATGAGTCAGCAGTGACGAAATGAAATATGAGTGTGGTAATGCAATTTCTGAACAAGAGCTGTCCCTCCCAAGTGACGAATGCCCCCGAAAGAGGTGCCTCACAGTCTGTGTCCTCTCCATGTGCTCAATAAATGTGCTATGTAATTTTAAAATCCTTCCATGCATGACAGAGTAATCATGCATACAGTATTCCATTACTTTAAACACTAAGTGTGACCTTGACCTTTGAGGTAGGGACTTGGGTCTTGCACGCGACACATCCGCTTGATGTGCTAGACATTTGTGCACAGTTATTTTAAAATCCTTCAAAGCATAATAAAGTTATAGTCCGGACACAAATGTATGCATATATACAGGATTCCATTACCTATAAACTCTAAGTGTGACCTTGACCTTTGTGGTAGGGATGTGGGTCATGCACGCGACACGTCGTCTTGATGTGCTAGACATTTGTGCCAAGTTATTTTAAAATCCTTCAATGCATGACAAAGTTACAGTCCGGACACGAATGTGTGCATATATGCTTATATGGAGGAATCCATTACCTTCAAACTCTAAGTATGACCTTGACCTTTGAGCTAGGGACGTGGGTCTTGCACGCGACACGTCGTCTTGATGTGCTAGACATGTGTGCCTAGTTATTTTAAAATCCTTCAATGCATGACAAAGTTACAGTCCGGACACGAATGTGTGCATATATAGAGGATTCCATAACCTTCATACTCCAAGTGTGACCTTCACCTTTGAGGTAGGGATGTGGGTCTTGCACGTGACACGTCGTCTTGATGTGCTAGACATGTGTGCCAAGTTATTTTAAAATCCTTCAAGGCATGACAAAGTTACAGTCCGGACACGAATTTGTAAGTGGGGACGCACGGACGGACGGACGGACAGACGGACGGACGATCAGACGGACAGACGGTCAGACGGACAGACGGACAGACGGTGCGATTTTAATATGCCATCCTTCGGGGGCATAAAAATAATCAAATGCCCTAAATGGTTTACAAGACACTAAATTATATCCACCATTTTATTGAATTTCAAAATGTTTTGAATGTACACAGAAAATGTCCACGGCAGATGAATTTGCTTTATAAAAACAGTTAAGGGGAGTCACTGGTGAGGTTTTGGAATTTTGCACTTCCGGAAATTTACATTTGTTATATTTCAAAAATGATGATTTAACTGGAAAAAAGCAATTATACAGTAGTAAACTTAGGCACAATAGGAATATTTTAATGCAAAAAAAATGAACATTTTTGAGAAAAAATATTTTGACCTCACTTTTTGTGACTAAATTGACAAATTGTGCCATCAGCCAAAATAGGGGTAGGGGTACAAAAATAGTCATTTTTCAGAAAGTATTTAAGCTATTTACTTAATTCAAACTTTATAACAAGAGGAATTGTAAGGATATAAAAATACAGTAATAACAAGTTTCTTATACAACTCTTTGTTACAGACCAATGGCGTTATATCTTAAAGCTCGTCGAAATCTAAAAAAAAACACATTTTTGTCAGTTTTTATTCAATTTCTTTCTTGTATGCACATTGACCACCTTTTTTAGTGTGGCATTCTTAAACAAATGTTTTAATCAAACTGGCGGCAAGATATTTGAAAAACCTTGTTATTCCTTTATCATGAAAATATTCATGTATCAAAAATTGAAAAAAATGAATTTTAGTAAAGTGGTTGGGGCGATAATAAGAAGTTTAATATTTCAGATATTTTCAGATGATGATAGAAATACCACTTAAAAGTATGACATACTACATTAGAAAAGATTAAAAATCGATACATATTCTGAAAAATACATCACATACATAAACGTTTCTTTCTAATTCTGCGTTTAGCACCTTGATCTGATACTGTATCACTAAAGATTAATACAATGTATTGCGAATAAGTTAATTGCAATATGTTAGTCTCCATATAAAACAGGGTCAATAAATTTTTTTGTTCTTTTGAATTTCAGCAGTGATAACTTTTTTTAATAAACAAATATAAAAAACAGCACTCTAATCCCATTATCTCACCTCTATCGTTTTGAATAACAATCAATTGAAGTAAACATTCCCAGAATCAAAGAGCAACAGATAAGTAATATTACTGGTCTTTTCGCGGTCGCGCAAACTTTGGACTTCTACAAAAGTGGCGGAAAGTTGAATTAAAAATAAAAACGGTGTCTCAGGAGTGTGGGAATATCTTTCCACTGTATTGAAAATGAAAAAAAAACGTCCTCTTTCCTGAAAGAAATTGACAAAATAGATTGATCAATACCTTTTTTTATGCAGACAGACAGACAGATTAGCAGGCAAGCAGGCAGGCAGGCAGGCAGGCAGGCAGGCAGATAGATATGAAGATAGTAATGGATTGGTGTAGGATGTTTCCTTTTTGTGGCGTGGATAACTGAACATTTGGAGGGGTTTAATTCCATATCCCACTCCAACTCCAACTTTTCAAGAATATAAAGATCATATTGAAGAGTAGTTGACTGACTGGCTGTAGTTAGTGCCAGGTCATTGACCAATATATTAGGCCAATTATTATTCACAACACGTTTAGTAAAGATTGGTTTGAAATTGATAAAGTTAGAGACCGAATAAGTCTAATTTTGTCCAATTTACCAAATAAACGGCAATAACTCTGGTATCACTTTTGCGAATTTGTTGGGTATCGAACTTGGTCATGATATCTTCGATGAAGATCGTATGAAAATTAACTTTTCGACTTAGAGAGCTCATTTTTTTCAATTTGGATAATTCAAGGGCCTTAATCAACAAGTGTTTTGGTTAACTCATATTAGCAAAATTACTAAAACGGCTTATTCCATCGCGGCACTTCTTCGGCGTAATCTAAGACACTGTCCAAATGATTATAAAAAGACAGCATATCTGGCTTTAGTAAGATCGAATCTGGATTATGGGTCAATCATCTGGGATCCACACCTTAAACAAGATATTATAAAATTGGAAAAGGTGGAAAGTCAAGCAGTCCGTTTTATTGCCGGGGATTATTAGTCTCGTGAGGAAGGTTGTGTTACCAACATGCTTTCAGCTATGAAACTACCATCTTTGCAACACCGTCGCATGGTAAACAGACTGATCTTTTTCTATAAGGTGGCCGAGGGTTTGGTACCAGCACTTTAACCTACAGTATTTCTCCAACCAGCTAAACCTAAGAGGCAAATCAAGGCTAAATCTTTTCATGGATGTGTTACCTCCAATGTTACTGAAAGTCAAGTTATAAACAACGATAGTTGATTTATTGTAAGACACTGTAAAACTTGGCAGTTAAGGCATTCATTTTTTGTTAACACGTGCAAGGATTGGAACTATCTTGATAGTAGTGTGGTCTACGCAGATACAGTTGAGGGTTTCGATGAAGCCCTTCATTATTACTAGCGCATTTCCCCGGTGTATTTACGCTGAACAAGCCCTACACCGTAACAAGCAGAAGCAGAAGTGTCTGTGTAGTTTGGTGAAGATCGGATGAAAACTGTTCGACTTAGCAGAGAATGAGAGGAATGAAAGGGCTAAATTAATGAATTGTTGATAAACTAATGGTCATAATAATTAAAGGTCCATATATACCTTAGGCCAAATCAAATTTTCTTTTACATCTGGAATTGTAACGGGTGTCTTCTTAGAAGGAAAAATATGACATACTGCATCGAATGTGACCATATTGTGTTGAAAATTTGAGTTTAACAAAAGAATTAATAAATTATATTTTGCTCTTTAAATTTCCAGTTATCAAATATCTTAGTCGCCAAGAAAGAGGCTGTAAATAGCTAGGATGTACATGAATAAGCATGCCTGTTTTGAATTATATTTGGAAGAACTTTACTCCAAATGATGTGCATCGTATTTCTCTTACTGTTTACAACGTGCAATAAAGCGAAAGTAGGACAAAAAGACCAGACAGGTCAATCTAAGGAAAACAAAAACATCAATCGCTTTTCTGCAGCAGTAATTCAAACAAGGAAATACTCCACGGCTATTTCAAAGTTTTAGAAACCAGTTTCAAACTGCATTTCTCTGTTGCAATTCCAGATTTAAAAGAAAATTCGATTTGGTCTTAATGACAGGAAATATTTAGTGTGTCTATACCAAACATTCAGCAATGGTGGTCTATAACCTCAGCAGCGCGCGCGTCCACGCCAGGTCACGTGACATCAGGCGACGACAAGGAACAAAGATGGCAGAACAACGTGGGTGTTTTTGTGTAGTTTTTGGCCTTGTTTCTCGACTGTTCACCTGTTGTTCCGATTGAGTGATGTGTTTTCTTTTGAATAACTATGTTTTCTATTGTTTTGCCTGTATTACTTCCTCATGCTTCCGTTCTGATCAGATATTTACAAAGCTAATGAAAAATAGATCTTATCACATGATCATGTCTGATGCCAGCACGACAAACAGCCATACCCATGGCTCATGATTTTATTCAGAACGTTTGGAAAACAATTTTCGATGACTTTTAGAAGCACAGGTCAAAAGTACAGAATCATTAAAAACTCTTTCTGCAATTAGTATTTCAGGATTTACGCTGGCAGCATGTTTTACTGCACACTTTAGTGGATCATAGGAATCTGAACTATTATAAATATTTAATGAGGTTCTCTACATCCGCTCAGTCAATGATAAATATATGTAAACATAAACACAAGGAATGAAACGTTATTTTTCTAGGTCAAGCCTTAAAGCATTATCCTTCTTTCTCCCCGATCCGAGGTTTCTCCGTGATTCGCGTTATAGTTATTTCCGACGAATGGTCGCACGCGAAATAATTCCAAAACTCCGGATTCTATGCAAGTTTGGTATCGAGCGATTTTACACGTTTACGAGAAAAATCATGCAAATCAAGCAGGTATTTGAAGAATTATCATGTAAAAAATACTTTTGTCTTCAAAAGTATTAAAAAAACTACTTCATTTTAACACATTAAATGGAAATAAGCTGAAAATTTTATCCTCCATTTTGCCCTTGGTCAGGAGTGATTATTTCCCTTGCGTCTAGAACATACTTACTGAATTCACTTGTAAAAAGTGCGGGAAGCACATAATGGAACAGCCAAATTTCAGCCAATCAGAATCCTCGGATCGCGGAGAAAGTGTCAGTGTGTATCAGAGAGTCAGAGGTCATAACATGTCGGGTAATTTTGTGTAAACAACAAATGACTGCATTAAATTGTGTTTCTAAAGGGAATAATGAATAGTTACCTAACATTTTCAGAGTTAAATTTCATTTGAAAAAAGTATTTTTAAACATAGAATATGCAGAATCATTCCTTAGACCCTCGATTCGCGGAGAAAGAAGCATATTTACAGCAAACCGTTCAAGATTGGAAACAAAATGAGCTCTAGAACAAATATAATGAATTAAAATGTCAAAATTTAATCCTTGCCATATGTTTCAGTTATATTTTAAGGACATTTACAGATCCTATCCGTTTCGAGTCTCCATGTCGTGTTTGTTGTTGTTGTAGCTAAAAATAACTGAGACCGCAGCGAATATTATCAATAACTTCATGAATAATTTCAATTTATGCATGAAGCGGCATAATTTATGTGTAATAAAATCTGATCAATACATTTCAATATTAAATTTATTTTTTCCCAGGTTTATACTGATGTAGTCGCAGGTAGTGATAATATTCACTGCGTCTCAGTCATTTTTTCGCTACAACAACAACAAACATGACATGGAGACTCGGACGTCGATAGGATCTGTGAATGTCCTTAAAATATAACTGAAACACATGGCAAGGATTAAATATTGACATTTTCATTCTTTATAATCGTTGTAGAGCCCATTTTATTTCAAGTCTTGATCGTTTTGCATCGAATAGGACATTTGGGCTTGACCTAGAAAAATGACATTTCATACCTGGTGTTTTTGTTTACATTTAACACTGACCAAACGGATACCAAAACCCCATAAAATATTGATAATATTTCAGATTCCTGTGAGCGGATAGACCAGTCGTAACGCGTAAATGAGGTGTCTTTGTGATTTTCCAGAAAAAATCTTTAAAAAGTCTTAACTTGAGGGTGCTGTTAAATTTGTTTACATCGTGTGATTTTATCTGATGCGGCTGACTTCCGGAATGGTCACATGACCATAGCAGAGTCGCAGACTTAGAGTAAAACCCGTCCCTTAATGCTTTCCATACTCAATTAAACCAAGATTTCTCCTGTATACAGGTACTTTTTAAGAAATTGAGTCGTAAAATTAATTGAAAAGTCATTTATATTTAAATATTACCTAATTCTTATTACTTTATAATATAATTAAGTAAAAGAGCGCAAATCTATACGGACCCCTCTAGCAATATTGCCTTGTTCCTACGATTCTCAAGACATTAATCTCCTACGTATACTTTTTATTATTACTTGTTATCTAAAATAAATACAGACCACATTATATATTATTAAATCAGCAAATGAATCAAGTTTATAATTGTATGAAACTTTGCATATGATGTTTGTTAAATGTGTTTGCATATAGGTCTGGTTCGTTAAACTCAACAAAAGTCTGGAAGAAAGACAGTGTAAATCAAATTAATGTTAACGCACTTAATAGATTATTTCAATCCATTATAGTGATATTACTACAAATTTTTGTTAAATACATCTTCAACATCGGTTTAAAACAGAAATATTTCAAAAACGAAACCTTGAACTGAATTTCGAACGAACTGCACCAGTTTTACCTGGCCTATATTTAGCTCCCGCCAAGTACGTCTTCATGTGACTTTAAATATGTAAATAACGCTGGTTGAAAGGTTGTGATTGGTCTCCCAAACTGAGCATAAAAATTTGAGTTGACATAGATTCCTGCTGATGAATTACAACATGGAATTTTTACGCTGAGCTTCGGTCCACCCACTCGAGTACCAAACACTTCATGCTAATAGCGCCTAACTGAACAGATGTTCTGATTACTCTGTTGATCTAAGTTGATCATTTTAAAAAAATTTTCTACTGAGTAATCCATCAGGTGAAGGAAATAAAATGCGCTAATTCATTCTAAGAGATAAACATATTTTTTGGACGGATCATGACTATGTACGACAAGAATGAATTTATTATAGATCTGCCATTTTGTAGAATGAGACTAAGTGTCTTTTGAGGAAAACATAGTCTACCCCAAAAGTTTTCAACAGTGCCTGACCAAAGAATTTTTTGCCTGATCGAACAACAGAAACTTTTGTGTAAAAGGCCTGACATTTGGTCAGACAGCAGCAACAATTTGCCAGGCTGGCTTTAATTATACCCTCACAAAACGAAGTTGGGGGGGGTATATAAGAGTGAGCTTGTCGGTCGGTCGGTTGGTCGGTCGGTCTGTTGGTTTTATGGTTTCCGGATGATAACTCATGAACGACTTGACCCATTTAAATAATATTTGGTACACAGGTGCAACATAAAAAAATACAGGTCAAGTTCGACTTTGGGGTCAGTAGGTCAAAGGTCAAGGTCACAGTGGCCCTGAACAGTAAAACAGTTTCCGGATGATAACTCTTGAACGACTGGACCAATTTAAATAATTTTTGGTACACAGCTGTAACATCATGAAATACAGGTCGAGTTTGACTTTAGGGTCAGTAGGCCAAAAGTCAAGGTCACAGTGACCTTGAACAGTAAAACGGTTTCCGGATGATAACTCATGAACGACTTGACCCATTTAAATAATTTTTAGTACACAGGTGCATCATCAGAAAATACAGGTCAAGTTTGACTTTGGGGTCAGTAGGTCAAAGGTGAAGGTCACAGTGACCCTGAACAGTAAAACGGTTTCCGTATGATAACTCATGAAAGACTTGACCGATTTAAATAATTTTTGGTACACAGGTGTTACATCATGAAATACAGGTCAAGTTTGACTTTGAGGTCTGTAGGTCAAGGTCACAGTGACTCGGAACAGTAAAACGGTTTCGGATGATAACTCCTGAACGACTTGACCGAATTATATTATTTTTGGTACACAGCTGTAACATCATGAAATACAGGTCAATTTCGACTTTGGGGTCAGTAGGCCAAAGGTCAAGGTCACAGTGACCCTGAACAGTAAAACTGTTTCCGGATAATAACTCATGAAAGGCTTGACCTATTTAAATAATTTTTGGTACACAGGTGTAACATCATGAAATACAGGTCAGGTTTGACTTTGAGGTCTGTAGGTCAAGGTCACATGGCTCGGAACAGTTAAACGGTTTGCGGATGATAACTTAAGAACGCTTGGGGCTAGGATCATGAAATTTGATAGGGAGGTTAATGATATTAACATGTTTGAAATAAACCTATTAAATTTAATAATAATCCATACTTTCCAACCTTACATATTTTGTGTGCTATTAAAACAATACATTTACACAACTTATTGTATAATAACTGAAATGTATGTCCTTGTGGCCATTCCTTTCTTATGGTTGCCATACTTCTGTGACAAAGCTGTATTGTGGGGGTATAACTCTTGTGACAGTTCTAGTTTTGTCTGACATGTCAGGCAGACCGGCACTATCCTGGAAGACTAATCCCATGAATTCAACCTTCATTCAACAGCACCCATAAAATCTCACCAATTGTAACTGCCAATATTAGAAACTGCCGAAACGTGTATGCTAAATTGCTGTTTTAATATCAAAGTAAAGTGGAAAGGTGAAACTGAAAACCATCTAAAAATAATAAATTTACATCAAAAGTAAGGTTAAACTGCAGTTAATGACATTCTGTTTGCATGAAGTGTGTTATAGTGTGGGGTAACACATGCAAAC